>CAUHTR010004456.1:0-36625 GCA_959609185.1 Schmidtea polychroa | reverse complement strand
TTTTTTTAACCGCTGTTTTTAGGTTCTTCCATTTAATTTATTCTATCTAAATTTTAAAACTATAGCTCTATCAAATGTAAAAAATAATTACTTTATGAAAATTTAATATCGCGCGAAATTCTTTTACGTAGTAGAACACTAATGGTTATGAATAGTTTTAATGTATATTCATATGATTATCTTTCTATTCTTAATTTGAATTACATAAGTTAATAATGATTATCAATAAATTTAAAATTAATTCTGATTATGTGATAAAAAAAAATATGGCTGATAAAGATTTTTAAAGAAAATAAAAAATTAATCGACCTTTGATTGACACCTCTAAGCAATATTAGCAAAAACGCGCAAGACTCCATGCCATCAAATCATCATAAGATATTAAAAAAGTATTACAAAAACGGAAATTCGAAATTTTTAAAATGATTTTACTTAAAATCAAAATTTAATTTAGTTCATATTTCATATTTAGTTCAAGTCTCGAAATCAGTTTTTGAACTGAATAAATTTTATTTATTAACAAACAACATTGTTATATTATATTTATTTCTAGTTCAAAGGATGATTTATTTTATTATTTTTCTTATTATTTTTCAATTGAAAAGTATTATTAAAATTTAATAATTCTTTAAAATACAGCCCGATCCCGGTTTGGGGCAGACCCCGGACATGGAGCACGCTCGGATTTTAGGGCAAAAATTAAAAAAGTAGATTTTTCAATTCTAAGTCATGATTTTAAGAACCTTTTTTTCATTTGTTTAAAATACTGTATTTTTTGAATTTTTTTATAACCATGAAGAAACTTACTTAGGAAAAAAGTTTACAAATTGCAAAATTTCTCAAAGAAGGAAAGATGTCAGAAAGTAAACTTTGTATGAAGTATCAAACTAGTAAAGGAAATATTTCAAGAATTCGAAAAAATATTGTTCCACTTTTAGAAAATAACAGAAAAATTAATATTCCTGATGAAGAATGTAAGGTAAATAATAATTCATCATACAATTTTAGTGATTGCAATAAATGGTATATGAAACTTTATTAAAATTAAGAGAAGACGATATTTGTGTAAATTAAACAGTACTTAAAATGATTGGAAAAATGTGGTTTCAAAAATGTCTATTAAAGATTTTTGTGCGTCTAACGGTTGGTTAGATAGATTTAAATCAAGACATAAGTTGTTGTTCAAAAACATCTGTGGTGAAACCAAATTTGCAGACAAATCGGGTTTAGATGAATTTTACTTTGCATATGATGAATATGTTTTAGAATATGGGCAACGTAACATATTTAATTGTATTGATATGCTGGCATTATAAAGGCTGAAGTTGAAGAAAATATCAATGAAGTAATAGAAGAAACATTTGAAAATCTTGATGGGCTTGAAAACATTCAATTTTACAATGGCGATGAGATTATAAATGATGTTGAAACTTCAGATGTTTTAAAGCAATTAGAAAAATTAAAGGAAAATATTAAAATATTTAGTTCAGATTTTTTAAAAGAATTCTATACATTCAGAAATAAACTTTTGAATGATATAAGAAAGCTTGTAAAATCAAAATTACAGATTTTTTGATAAAAAAATAAAAGTTTTATCACGAAACTTATTTATTTTACATCTAAAGTTCTTATTTAATGTTTACCTTCGGGTTCTGGGGCACTTCATCAAAAATTATACCCCAATCTGGGGTCCGACTGTATAAAAAATATCAAAAGTGGAATTTACAAAAATTAAATGAAAAAATGAATTAAAATTTAAAAATATATTTAAAAAAAATATAAAAATATATAAAAATAAAAAAGTGAATTTTTATAATAAATCAATTAAAATTTTTATAATAAATCAATTAAAATTCAATACAATTTAATCAGTAAAATTGTAAATTTATTACGTAAAATATTTTAGAATACTTTTAAGACAAAAATGTAAATTTGAGAATGTAGATTTTCTTAAAACAAAATTTATGAAATTAAAAATGTCTCAAATTAGAGTATATAAAGGTGAAGACAAATTTAAAATATAAAATTTAAAAATGAAATTATTTTACATTATTCCAATAATAATTGGAATTTTGTTCTGCCGCAACGGTTTGCTTTTCATGCGTTTATTTATTATTTGATTTTACAATACAGATGGACAAGAGCATAAAGAAAAGCATAAGTCGATTGTATCGCAATCAAAAAGGTTTGCAAACAATTAAAAATAAATATTAATTATTTAAAAAATTAAGAATTAAACAAAAAATTCGACAAGACTGATCGAATGACTATAAGTAAAACTTAAATTTATTCATATTCGACAAGTGAAATAATAAATTTAGGGGGAGAATATGAACGAAAAAGAATAAGACTTGAGTTGCAAAGTAAAAAACAAGAAATATTTTCTTATAAGTAAATTGAAAAAATTATTTTAGACATTAAAATTATAACCAAATCGATTCAAAACAAATTATTGAGTTAATAAAATTTTATAATTATCTTAATTAGATTGTTATCGATACTAGAATCTCAGAAAGCATTGGATTCTTTGGGGAAAATGGAAAAGGGTTTTTGAAAATTTTTTTTATTTTATCTAAAAATTTTTAATTTTAAGTATTTAATACGGGAAGAAAAGAAATCAAGAAAAGTTTAACAAGTAATGAATTAAATAAAGATTTTGTTTAAATTTATTATTAGAAGTTGAAAACGTTAGAAATATATTTAAGAAAATAGTCAAAGGTATATTATCAATATTATAATTATAATTATAATAAAAATAACAATTATTATTATTATTATATTATTATTATTAAAGTGATAAAGTATAAAGTGATGATTTCTTGTTAGCAGCATTTATTATTTAAAACAATAAAGTGATAATTTAAGCCTTTTGCTGCAAATAATGTATTTAATGAAAAAATTTTCGACTATAAGATAGTCCTTGTCAGTCCTTGGAGATTGACAAGGACTATCTTATGGTCGAAAACTTTTTCATTAAATACATTATTTGCAGCAAAAGGCCTAAATTATCACTTTATTGTATTATTATTATTATTATTATTATTATTATTATTATTATTATTATTATTATTATTATTATTATTATTATTATTATTATTATTATAATTATTATTATTATTATTATTATTATTATTATTATTATTATTATTATTATTATTATTATTATTATTATTATTATTATTATTATTATTATTATTATTATTTTTTAATGTTAAACTAGCAAATAATAGTATAAGCCTTTGGTTGCAAAATATGCATTGGATTAGGAACATTTCGATTGTAAGATAATCCTTTTCGGAGGATTATTTTATCATTTACTTATTTAACATATAATAATAATAATAATAATAATAATAATAATAATAATAATAATAATAATAATAATAATAATAATAATAATAATAATAATAATAATAACAATAATAATAATAATAATTTTAAAATATGTCATTTTTCAAGAAATTATAGAAGGACAAAGAATATAAGAAAAAATATGGAAAGTAACAATTATAAGCTAATTTAAATTAAATTTAATTAAAATCATTTTTTTAGATTTTCAAAGTCGGATTCGAGAATTTCAAAATTATTTATCTAGTAATTTAATTTTTGAAAATTATTTTTTTTTAATATTTTTCTTATAAGAAATAAATAGAGAAATTTATTCAATGAAAATTTCCGGAGAGAGTAATTGTCATTTTTAATTAAATAATAATATTTAAAAAACAAATTAAAAATAGAATCGAAAAAGGAACAGAAAGAAATGAAAAATAAAATCAACGGCATAAATTAATTTTCATGTCAATTTTATTATTTATTTATTTTCTAGTATCTGTGAAAATTGCTAAAAAATTCCAATTGGAATTAAATCGTATTATTCATATTTTATTTTTATTTTTTAAAATAGTTTAAATTTTATTTTCTCTTATTAGATATTAGTATTGAAATAAAAAAATTAACAAGGAGCATACAGAGTAGAACAATTTAGTAATGATTTTATTCTTTTAAAACAATTATTTAGAAATCAAGAACAAAGTCAGTAAGTTAATAACTAGCGAAAAAAGTAAAAGGAATTTTCACAAAATACTTTTAAATATATTTTTTTAAATTTTAGAATCTGAAATAAAAAGAAAAATAAATGGGGAACTTCTGAATAGTATTTTCTATCTTTCGACTAGACGATTACTATTAATAAATTAGATATGGGAAAATCTTTGAAAGCAATGAGAAACACAATAAGAAGTAATTTAAAACTTTATAATTTTTAAAAATGACTAAAGTTTTACCTTGAAATGATCTCCAAAAATTTATTGGATTTAATGAGATTATTTTATACAGTGCTCTTACTACTAAAACACTTGATAAAGGCATTGCCAAAAACATCGATTTATAGTCAAAAATTAAATGAAGATTAAAGAAATTGTGTTTAATTCTTATTTATGTTGATAGAAACAAAGTAATAATTGTTTTTTTCACACGAACAGCAATACCAGGAAAAATTGTCGAACCACTTGTTAAGACTGTCACAAAGCTCCTGGACATCTGAATCTTTCATATTCAATGGTAATAATTTGATCATCTGTTAGTTCATAACTCTTTTCAAATAACGATGAATAAATAGCAGTTTGCATTTCTTGTTCAAAATCAAGAGCAATATTTTACAATTTTTCTTTAATAGCTCGAACAGTAATTGTTGCAAAACTGTTTCCTCTGTCTGTCATAATTTTTATTAGATAATCAAGTTAAGTGTCTTCCAGTTATAAATTCCACAAATAGTATGAGATAGAATCTACCACAAGTATGGAACCGGAATTGGAAAATTGTTGAGAAATATAAAACAACTTCACTTGTCCAAATTAAAAATTAAAAGCATCTTGTTCTTTTTTACTTTTTTTGTTACTTTTGTTACTTACAAATATTGATTATATGTTATATTATTTTATATTATTTTATATATATAATATATATTATATATTATATTATTTTAGTTAGTTATCCTTCATAAATTGGCATCATATTATTATTATTATTATTATTATTATTATTATTATTATTATTATTATTATTATTATTATTATTATTATGATCATTATTATTATTATTATTATTATTATTATTATTATTATTAACATTTATAACCTATAATTATTTAATCAAGTATCAAAACAAAAATGGAACACCCAAATTATCGGTTAGTAGTTTCATTAAATTTCTAGAATAATTTTTTAAACAATTTCTAGAATTCAAAAAGGAGAAAAAATCCTTCATATTATCATTGAAAAGTAATGAAACGGAATTTTTGTTTTATAATTTACCTCTAATAATAGGCGAATACCGGAAAATAAAACGACTTATTAAAATTGGAACCAGTAATATTAAATTATCATGATGGAATATTAAAACAAAAAAATCAATTTAGAAGAGAAATCCCAGATACATAAACTGATCAGCATTGCTAAAGGTAAAGATAAAATATAAGATAAGAAATAATTTTAAGATAATTTGAAAGAAAATTCTCAAAGAATTATTCAACTTGAAAAAGGATATTTTGGTAAGATTTAATTTGCCTTTCGTTATAATTTCCCAAATTTAGATCTTAATCGGATACTGATCAACACGCCTGAAGTGATTGCAAGTAATTCAAGTTTTACAGGGGGATCTTTTATAACAATTTTAGAACTCAAGCAAGATATTATCAAATTAAAAAATAAAAGTCAAAGTATATTTCAAATATTCTCTTTGTTTTTTATATTCGTTTTTGCTGTACAATTTATTTTAGAATCTGAAAAATATCAAAATAATTTTAAAGAAATGACAAAATGTAATTAATTAATTTTTAACGTCAAGTTTTAATTTAAATAATTATTAGACATGAAGCAAAAATTAGTTAAATTAATCCAGACCGGTATTTTCCTTTAATATTTATAATCTTTTCTATTCTTTAATTATTTATTATTATTTTTCAATTAAATTTTAATTATATATATATATAATGATTAAAAGAAATTTTTTAATTACTTACCATACAAAAAATATCTGTAAAATTTAAGGGTCTTTTGAGCCAAATATTCATTAACCGTCCATAACCTCTCCAATTTTATCCGTTAGAATTTAATTTCAACATTAATTTACTGTAATTAATTTTTGTTTTTTGTTTAAAATGATAAACATTTACTAATTACTAATTTAGAAGACAATACCGAAAAATCAATCGAAAGTAAATTATATTATTAATTTATATTTATTAAAGAAATTTTTCTATTTCTGGAGAAGAAAGATTGAAAATAATAAAATTTATAAATGAGACAAAACGAGGTAAAATAACTAAATAAATTACCAAAATCGGTTTATTCAATTAAATTAGACAAAGCAGACGAACGGAAAAAATTTGAAACAATAATTAAAAGTAAGTTTTATGATTGTCAGTAAAATCTTTTATCTTTATCACTATTGGCTTATTTTCCATTCTTTTACATGTATCCTTTTTCAATATTTTGTTTACCACTTCAAAAGGAGTGTCAAACTACGGTGACCTAATTTTGACATAATAACATTTTGATTTTTAACGAAGAAGAGCGTCATAAATATTTATTTAAATGTCTGGAATTTAATAAATTCTGATTACTTAAATTTAGTTAATGAAAACTTTTAATTTGTTCTTAACTTTTATAGCTTAATAAAGGTGTTTCTATTAGCGCAGTTCTTCCCAACGTAGAAAGTTTGATCCAAGGGATACCTTTGATAAATTTGAGATCAATTTTTAAGCACTAAATACCTTTATCTTCTATTTACCATATTCCCTGTCAAAATACAACAGATATAATATTATACAATTTTAACTTTATAAGACATACATATATTAAGTTTTTATAGGACTTTACACTGGATTATTATTATTATTATTATTATTATTATTATTATTATTATTATTATTATTATTATTATTATTATTATTATTATTATTATTATTATTATTATTATTATTATTATTATTATTATTATTATTATTATTATTATTATTATTATTATTATTATTATTATAAATTAAATAGGTCAATTAACACATGAAAAGACAGTAATAAAAATTCATGTTTAATTTAAAACAAAATATTGGTCGATAGTCTACAAATAAATGGTGATAAAGTTTGAAAGTTTTCCAATTATTTTCATATTCTTTATTTTAGATTTTGGACACAAATTCAGTTTATTGGAGAATAAAGAATTTGGTAAATATTGAAATAAAATTGATAAAATTAATTATAAAATTTGTAGAAATTATGAAGAAAATCAAAACTTTAAATGACAATTCCAAAGGTAACAATTTAAAATTTTTAATAGTTAATAATTCTTACAAACCTTAAGTATTGGAAGGTATGGTCATGAAACTTAAAAATAACTCACAAGGTAAATTGATATCAACACGTTGATTTTTAATTTTCAGCCTATCAAACTTTTGTGGAATTAAAAAACTTGAGCAAAGCATTAAACATTTTAATTTCATTTGCATTATAAACTTAAACTTGGGCAAAATTAAGCAGTCTCTCCCAAGAACATTTGCGCATCCTTTCTAATCAATTATTAATATAATTGGAATTATTTCATTGACTTTTAACCACTTGCCGAGCGCGCGCTCAAATATGAGTGCAAAAAATGTGTACCATTTCGGGCGAGCGCTCACATGTGAGCGTAAACTCATATAGAAAAAATAGTGAATACAAACTCGGAAAATTAAAAAAAATATATTTACGTTATATTTTGATTATATAATATTAATTAATGATTTAAAAAAAATAGTTTTTTTTGACCGAAAACATGAAAAAAAAATCGCCCGCAAGTGGTTAATGACACTTGTAATAAGTAACAATAGGTGAAAGATCTATTAATGAAAATTAGACAAAATATGAACTACATGTGTGTCTACTGCAAATGTACCAATGGGATAAATAATAGATAATGATATAATCTGAGTACCAGACATTCATGTTTGATCATTGAAACATTTAGGGATTCATATACATTAATTATAACTAATTATTTATAAGGGTCTATATAACATAATTGAGGGTTAGAGTAATAAAATATCCCTATACAATTACATCACAATACTCATCAAGAGCTTCTGTTCAATAATTTGAAAACAACATTTATGTTGTAGTCCTTTATAAGTTAATATATTTGCAATATTTTTTTTGGAATATTTTTATAAATGCAAATTTTGATATTTAAATAAAAACAAATCAAATTCAATAATTAATTTACACATTCACTTAATTAAATTTTAAATTTATGAAAAACACATTTATTAGAATGATTAAAACAAAGTGAATGTCATCGAGTAAGAAATTTTAAAAAAATATCTTAAATAATTTCATATTGACCGCGAGGCAAAACATGTAAATTAAAATGCTAATCTTTTTATACATAATTTTATGAAAACGGGTTTGTTTACTTAAGCAGTTTGAGTTAGGAAGATAAATAAGACAATAAAACCAGTTTTACATGTTCATCAACCATTAAGTATGAAGCGTATCCTTAAAGATTTGAAAGGCGACTTTCCTATTAATAAACATTATTCCATATTCTGAATGAATAAAGATAAAGAAATTTTACTTGAGAACAATTATTGTAGAAAAGGAAAAGGAATCAAAATTTATGATCAAAATTGGAAAGAGTAATTGAATAATTTTCATTAAGCAAAATTCTTATTGTTAAATAACCTTAAGTCAAAGATGAAGTAAAACAGATAAAAAGAGTATTTAAAAGTAAGATTAGTATATTTGTCATTCTTATCAAATAAATATAGAAGTAAGAGATAATATCGAACATTTACAAAACGGTAAGAAAAAACCTTTTAATATCATTTTAATTTCTTTAATTTCAGAGAAGCTTAAGAAGCAGAATTTAATGACTGTCGGTTAGCACATTGAGGTCGGTGGAGTGTTCGGTAATTTCCATTCTTTAGATTTGAAAAAGTCCTTGAAAATGGAAAATGAAACAAAGATAAATTCTATGGGGAATCTGTCATTAAATAATTTAGGATTCCCTAAATGCCTGGAAGTCATTTTGGTCTTTTTAGTTCTAGCAGTTGGCCATGTCAACTGACAATATTAAGAAACTGTTAGAAAGAATTCTGAAATAACAAATTTACTTTTTTATTTAAAAACATTTGATGTTTTAAGTGAAAAGGGGATGTCTGTTCTTAACATTGAATTGTGACTCCAAATTTATAAATAAACAATTTTTTAGCACGACATATCGTTACTTTAATTTGATTATTAATTTTTAATTAATTAATTATTAAATTTTAAAAGATAATGTGTCATTTACTAGATTAAAAAATAGCCTCATCACTTTTGTATTCATAGCACCCATAATTAAAAGTTCTAAATATTCTAAATTTTATTAAATCATTAATAATTCCATTGATAATAATATTAAAACAAAAACTCCCGAATAAATCTTTCAATGTAGTATTGTATAAATAATTAAATTGTTAATAAGTTTAATTAATTTAAATATCCACTCTAATTAATTAACCTAATTATATTCTCACAATTGAATTTAATTTCAGCTGCATTTTATTTCAGTAATTATAATTATATTTTATTTTTCACTCACTTTCTTCTAAAAATATCGTTTATTTTCATATGTCTAAATAGCTTCTTTTCTTTTTTCTCCTTTTACCAGTTGATCTAATCGTAATATTTTACGGTCCATTTGCGGCCATTTTTCGATAAATTTTTAGAGAGTATTGATTAAATAATTACTATTTAACAGCTGTTGCGCTTTTATGCATAGGGACGCTAGACGCACGCCTGGAGACCCCAAAACGAATGAAATGTTAACTAAGAATTTATAACATAAGAATTTGTGTCGAATTCCTCAGTAACATAAGCATATTCAAATTAACAAAAACATCGAGTAATCAAATAAGCAATTAAACAAATGATAAAAAAATAAAATAAAATCAAAAAACCCCAACAGAAGAAGAGCAAAACATATTTAAAACAGACATAAATTGGTTAAAAACCCACATGGCTAACATATAAAACAAATTGTAGAGATAAACAGGAAAATTTAATTAAAAAGTTGANCTCAATACATAATTGTAGAAATATCCAGAAGAACCAATTATAAAACCAAAAAGAATAAACGATAATGATTGGTTAAAACGCATTGAATGCGAGTGAATATTGGAAACAATTGGTCATGAGAAACACACACTAACATGGCAGTATAAATACAGAA
Source organism: Schmidtea polychroa (assembly GCA_959609185.1). Lineage (NCBI taxonomy): Eukaryota > Metazoa > Platyhelminthes > Tricladida > Dugesiidae > Schmidtea > Schmidtea polychroa. Next base: position 26,380 of record CAUHTR010004456.1, on the reverse strand, counting down.
CTTTTGATACAAAGTTTATGCATTATAGTACTTTTCTGAAAATCAACAAATCAAAATATTTATTAATAAAATGTGCAAAAGCAAAAATTACTATGCAAGAAAATATATGTCATTTTTTAAGATGCTAACACACTCATCGTTACACTTTTCCTTTCATTGGTGAAAGTCTTGATTTTCGTAGGTCTTCCAAGATCTTTTGATTACTCTTTCGATCATTTTGGCCTTGATCGCTTGGTATTCTTCGTACCTGAAACATAATTTTCTTATCCCAGGTACCTAGTCAGCATACTACGAATGTATATACTGTTGTGTGTAACCTGGTTTTTATTGTTTTTTGTATTTGTTACAGATTTTTGATCTTGAGGCTTCAATGGCTGTTATGTCGTCAAATGTACATTTGATGTCAATAATCATTAATTTGTCTTTAATTCTGACAATATGGGGCTTCAGTATCTCTTTTGCCTATTTTGGTTTGGTTTCTATTTCGAAGTTTAGATCTTTGCTTCTTAATTAGTCTTCTAAGACTTTAGACTTCGTTGTTTTTTGGTTCGCATCTCAGTTCCTCTTACGCACATGTTTAATACGCGAATGGATGATTCTGGAAGGCTTTCGCAGTTTCTGCATTTGATGCTCGCTATTCTCGCCTTGGTTTGACTTATTCACATTAAGATCGAGCATATTGGCTCGAGCCTCAATGATGAAGCGTTATTTGTGACCTTTGAAGCATTTTAGCATCTTCCATTCGGTCTCCGTTGATCGAGGTAATCTCAGTATGTGGCCTTGGCAATTGGCTTCGGTACAATTTCTAAAATATGCCTCCTGAATTATCCAGTATAGTTTTTTTGAATTTTTTTCTAAATGAGGTGAGAATACATTTTCTGGTTTTTCTTGTGACTACATTTGATGCTGTATGCGACGTGGCTTTTCTTCGTAATGAATGTAATTTTTATGTCATGGGATTTTTATAGAGTTTTTATCGCATCTTTAACCGCGACTTCTTTGCTGAGAATGACCGTTTCTGTGTTTAAGTTCTGTCAAACCATTTACAAGAATCTGCTATATCTTTGATTAGACTATCTATTCTTGTCTCGGCCACTTCTATTAGTTCCTCTGTTAGTATATCGACTGTTGCTATATGATTTCTAATAATCAGTTTCAGGAATCTGTTGGTAGCTGAGATCAGTTGTTGATACCAATATAAAAACTTGATAACAACTTGATACCAATATAAAAACTTGACGCAGCTAAGAAAAGTTATCGGTCATACAAATCATCCTCAGGTATTTCAAAGACGGCGAATGCAGGATCCTAATTGATCAACAACACCTCTCAACAATGAAAGGTAAAAAGACGTTGGATGCCCAAAGTTTAGCGCGATCGATTACTACCCAGAATTCGGTAGTAACGTTTTTCTAAATACCTACCATCTAACATTTAATAAGTTTATACAGGCAAACAGTTCCCCTAGAAAACTGATGCTTAAATAATCAATGCTTTTAACCGTGAAAGTTAAAACTGTTACAATTGGTCTATCAATAATTTCATGGCCAATTTCTTTTTCTCTTTGCAAAAATGGTTATTATTCAATAATTTAGTTTTTACTTTGAATCGTCTGGAGTTAATTTTTTTCCTTAAAGATTATTCTGTATTTCAATTGCTCACACTGCTTTAAATATGGGAATTCTAATCTCCAACTGTTTCTATAAATTAAATATATATTTTCATCAGGTTTCGCTAAGTGTTCAATCAATAATTGCCTAATTCAATGGCACTTCCAAAATTAATCTGCACTGCTGTTATACTTTTGGTTTCAAGCTGTTGCTAAAAGTTTTTCTTCCCGATTCTAAAATTCTGACTGTTGAAATCTTTAATTCTAAATTAAAAGTACAGTGAAAATTACTGTTTTTTATTTAACAATTACTAATTATAGTAATTTAATATTTATTTGTTACTATTTATATTAATTTATCCATATGTGCCCTATTTATAGTAATTATTTTATACTATTTATATTTTTCATTACTGACTCTTCTGTGCAAGCCCCAAGCGAGCCTAAATCCAACCCTAACACTTTGCTATGAAGATATCAAGCCAAGTTGGGGATTGGATGTTGATGATTAAATTGGCATACAATTAACCCATATATGAAATTTATTTATTTCGTCAAACCACCTATTATATAAAAACTAAGTTATTAAATTCTATTTCATAAAAACTTAATCACAATATTTCGAATAACTAGTGCCGTAGGCATCTATCATTTTATAACTAATTTCAAATACTTTCTTGATAATTTCTATTGGTCCCTTGTATCGACTGTCATCCTTGTTTTGTATGTCCTTCTTAAATAATTCCTTATCTCCAAAATTGAATGATCTATATATTCTTTTATAACTGTCGTACTTATTTGAGTCATTATATTCCTATACTTCTTGTTGAATATTTTTTGTTGTTTTTCTTTTCAATTTTAATCCGAAATATCTTCATTGAGTTTTACTGCTCATTGCTGAAAAAATGTTTGTTTATACGCTTGCCAAATACGATTTCTACTGGAATATATTTCGTACTCTTCTGAACTGTCGACTTTATTGTATATTCTATCTGTGGCAGGGGCGTGGAAAGCCTGACCGGGCCCGGGAAAATGATAAACACGGGGCCTTTATCGATTATTATAATATTTTTTTAAAATCTAAATTGTTGTGTTTTTTTGTATGCAAGCATACTTTTGGTTGAACAGAAAATTGGTTTTTTTGATATGGAATATATTTGAAAATATTGAACATCAAATGAAAATTTGTAGACCTTGATATGCGCCTCTTGGTTCGGGAATCGATCACTCGATCCCACGGCTCATTGGTCATAGGCAGAAGAATAGATTCGTTATTTGTAATAGTAAAAATTCGTTGATTTTTAGTAGTTTTGAAATCTTGAAAGAATGTATTTAAATTCAATGTTACATTTAAAAGATAATAATTTTTTTGTAAATCAAAATTAAATAAACATTGCTTTACGAGCTTTTAAATTTGCGAATTCCGAAATGATATCGTCAAAGTTCAATTTCTGGCCAAAATCGATTCAATGCAAAGAATTGCTAAATGGTTTAGTCTATCTTGTTTCATAGTAAATACATCATTTCACAGTTGATTTGAATTTGAAAAAATTTAAAAATCGTCATTTAACGATAAATAAAAGGTGAAAACCATCGAATCCATCGAAAAATCTTTAAGATCAGAATCAACGGAAAACCCGTTGATTTACCATCCGAAAATAAGTAAATCAACAGTTATAATTTTTGTGTGTGTAATTTTCAAGTTTTTCTGTTACGATTAAAAATTTGAGGGCACCTCTCCGGGCCCCTCTTTCTAAAACCGGACCCGGGAAAAATACCAGTCTCCTCTCCCCTCTCTTCGGCCCTGATCTATTGTATCTTTCCAATTTTTATACAATTTATCATAATACTACACTGAATCTAATCTCTTATTGTTCAGAATTGTCTTTCTACCTGACCATTTGTTTGGTGGTGATAAGAACTTGAGAAATGTAAATTGATATTATGTTCAATTGTAAGTTATTTCACTTCTTTAGATTTAAAATATTTCCTTCGATCCACATAAATTTGGTTTTTAGATCCTTTTAATCATTAATATTTTACAAACAGTCTTTTCATCTTGAGTTTTACCAGCCTCTAAAACTATATATTAATAATTACCATGATATATTTATCGCCACAATTATCGTCACTTTTAGAGGTCCAAAAAATCAATAAAACTATTTTTAAATGGCTCTGTAAATGCTCTGTAAAATTAAATACAGATAACTATTCCTTTCTTGTTATGCAGTAACCAATCTCGTAAGTATTTAAACTTTTAGAATCGTATGCTATATCGTTTTCATAAATGTAGTCAAAATATTGGATTAGCATGGCGCGCATGGAGACAGCTTGCATCAGTTTTTAAAATGAATTCTGTACCAAAATCTGGACGACCTTTTAAAGACATTTTCACATTCTTCATACCATTGAATTTTACCTTTAAGTTGTTATTAACATTTATAGAGATCGAAAAGTGCTTGAATAATTCTTTATAATTTTTTTGATAATAGTTAGTTAATCCTAGAAAATAATATATGTAAAAAAAAACTTTAAAATACCACGTTTTTCTTGTGGACTAAAAAGAAGAAAATAATTTTTCTGGGCATAAATATCTTGAATACATACATATTTAGAGCTTAATTCACATATTTTTTACTTTCATTCAAAATTGTTATTGAAATGAATGTGAACATGAAAATCCATTCCAAATGCTTACTAGAAAACCAACATATTTAAGGCTTTATGCATCAATATTTTGATACTTATTCTAAAATGCGCCCCAAATTTGTAGTTAAAAAATATTGCTGTAAGCTCTAAGTATGTATGTATTCAAGATATTTATACCCAGAAAAATTATTTTCTTCTTTTTAGTTCACAAGAAAAACGTGGTATTTTAAAAAGTTTTTTAACATATATTATTTTGCTCTTTTAGTCTTCTCAAATCTTACAATCAATCTTCTGCCAAAACCAATCTTTTTATTCAATGCATTACATTATTCTAAAAAGTTAAGAGCGCCTTTGGCGCCGTATAAATTAAACCTGTTACTAACGGTCATATTTTTTTTTGAATAAAATTTGATGTCCATGAAAAAATTGAATCATTAACACGGATTAGTTTGTCGCAAAATTGAAGAAAATATTTAGTAAGTGCGTTATTTATTTGTTTTTAGTGTAATACTTAATAATAGTTATTTTTATTTTATAAATATGCAATAGGCAATTGGTGCTGCTGTTGGAGTAGCATAATACATTTATACACCAAACGCCACTGAGAACCGTTTCCTATAATATAACAAAAAAATCAATAATCTTACATTATAGAAACATACATACTTACTTTGATTTCACGTTGATGTTCTCATTTAGAGTGCAGTCAGATACAGCTTATACTATAGAAATCTGAAAAGTGGAAGAAAAATTAAAAACTGCAGCACAAACACAACACATACTAAAAAACATACAAACTTTTGATTCATCGAAATGCACCGCTGAGATACGTTTCTATAATAATTCTATTTTAGACAATCTTTAGAAAAAGAAAGATCGCTGAAAATTTTTTAAAATATATTTTTAATGAAATTATCAAGAGCAGATGAATTTGGTTCAATGTCTTTTCAATCCAGATTTTCTTTCCTGAAAGAAGACCTTCGTATTATTTTATTAGCCCAGAAAAAAATAATTAGAAAAATTAAAAAAATTATTTTATTCATACTAGGCGATTTTTCCCAAAAGGTTTTAAAAAATACATATTTTGGGGATTTATTTATTTAATTAATTATAATTATAAACATATCTGACTCACATTTCTTTCGAAATAATTCCAAAATACTTTAATAAATGACATAAAATTCCTAAAAAAGCCTGAAAATTAATTAAAAATAATTTATAATTATATTGTTGATTAAAAGTAACATTTAAGAACTTGAATAATGATCTCATATCCATATGGATCAAAATTCAAGTCTTAAAATTTACTTTAAATAAAAAATTTACTTGTAAGCCATTTGTAAAATGGCTAAAATAAATTTCATAAAAACATAATTGATTAGCAATTCAGTACATGATAAATTAATGCTTTATGATGATGATGATTTTACAACAAATTACAATTGGTAAATAAATTGGTGAGTGATTTTACACGCCAACCACCACTATAGAGAACGTATCTCAGTGGTGTTTGGTGTAATCAGGGTGATTTCTTTGAATTAAATCCTGAAAGTATTAAAATATTGTGCTGTCATCGAAAGCAAGCATATTTACAAAATTTCAGCGAAATTGGAATATGGGAAGTGCTTCAAAATTCGATCGAACATACAATAAAGCAAGTTAAGAAAAACGTTGTAATTACGAAGATGTCATTGTATTAATATTCCCTGGATCAGTTTTAATATTTCTATTTTTGACATTTCTATAATATGCATTTCTCTAAATTAATTTTTCAATACCCTTTTAATTCTTATCAATTGTCTTTCATAAGATTATTATGCCATCCATCCATTATTATTATGCCAATACTTTCCATTGAAAATAAAGAAGTTCAACTTGATAATACGCGTTTCCTAATCGATAGAACTAAAATACATTGAGCCAAATAGAGAATCTAACATTTCATCAACATTAGAATTGTAAATGCCGGTCTTACAATGTTTTGATTAAGTGAAACACATAATTAGTGAATCCCAAGGCGATTCACATTCTTTTATATTTTCTATTATTTTTTAAAGTTATTTTCAAAATGTTGGTTTTATCATTATAGTGTTGGGTTATTGAGTTGGTGATAAGTTTAAATGTTACTGTGACTCCAAGCGTGTCTTTAACCGATTCACAAATAACACTTGACAACAGAAATCTTTATTGATAATCACAAATAATTTTCACTTTACACAGACACTAAATTCAACACTCCGCTTGTTGACTATACAATGCTTATTACAACACTCGGTGAGGAATAGCACTTGTGTATAACACCGAATTAAAAATTTACAAATTACTAATTGGTTTATCAACTGGGACTTTGAGCTTGTTGTTTTCTTTGATCTTCTTCACAAGTTTATTCAAATAATCAAGTAACTTCTTTTCGTTTAATTTTTTAATTAATTCTTTTATTCAAATCTTCTCCAAACAATTATTCTTCACAACTATTTTCTTTACAATTCTTTTTCACAATTGTTTCTCCAACAACGTTTCGTCCGACGTTGTCTAATTTTTCGCCAATAATTTTATCACTCAAATTGTCTCTCAAATCGTCTCACAAATTGTCTCACAATTGTCTCAATTTTTGTTCCCACTTTTCCAAATTTTATTCTCATTTCGTGTCCACCAGTTTTCCTTTATATAGTTATTTTATTCGTGACACTGGCGACAGATTCTGTTTACCATTTTCCTTTTTCTCTACATCAGCCTTATTTCTGACAGATATCAAGATAATTTTCCATTTTCCTTTTTCGTTAAGCCGCCTTCTCCCGACAATTTTGCTATCTTTGACATGCTGTCAAGATACGGCTTTTTCTCTTATTTTGTTTTTCTGGAATTTGAAATTCCACCTTCATTTGTAATTCTTAATTAACAATGACATTTGTTTTAATTTCTTGTTTGTTTCCTTTTATTTGATTTATCTTTCTTATTTTTAATCTATTTTTACTTCCGTTTTCTTTTCTGAGTTCCCACAGATCGTTCCGTTTGTCATGACGATCTTCCCCAGGTAATTTTTTTTATTTATTTCTAAATAGTTATTTAGGTATCCTCAACAATTACCATTAGTTTGCATTTTGTGCTATAAAATATCATTTAGTCCAATATTTCTAAGTCGTATTAAGACAGTTAAATCCATCTTTAGATCCATCTTTAAATTTGCAGCAAAAATCTTCAAACTAACAATATATATTTAATCAAAGAATTTATAATAACAAGTTTTAATTAATTCACAAAATCTGCCAATTCCCAATTATTTTAAACAATCAGATATCTAACTCTCCCCTTCTTAAGAATTTTTCCACTTCTTCAGCCACTCGATTCTTCTTTCTTTCGTTCCTTCTTGTGAATGTAGTTCGACTCGATGAGGTGATAGAAATCTGGCGATTTTATATGGGCCATCGTATTGCATACCATCCTTGTGCTGTTCTGTGGCTCTTTACGTACGAGTACCTCCTCCCCCACCTCGAAAACACGAGTGCCCCTCTTTGTCTTATCCATAGCTCTCATAGTGTCTGCGGCTTTACTCGAATTAAATCTCGCGTCTTCGATTCTTTCGCTTCTTGATATCTCGGATTGTTTCAGGTTAGAGTGTAGGTTAACACTCCGTCCATAGATTATCTCAAATGGTGATAAACCTGTAGCACTTTGTCGACTGCTATTTATAGTGAACTCTATTCTGGGTAGAAGTTCGTGCCAGTTTCTCTCTTCACATCCGCCTGCCAATGTTGCTGTAATAAGATCTCTCATCGTTCGTATGGCTCTTTCGGCTAAACCATTTGATTGGTGCTGATAAGGTGAGCTGAATTCCTGTTTGATTCCAAGTTTCTGTAGCTTCTGTCTTAGGAAATTCCCTTCGAAATTTCGGCCTCTATCTGTTAAAATGCTCTTCGGTTTTCCAAATCGATAGATCCAACTATTAAGTATTGTTTTGAAAATGGTCCCTTCGTCTTGCTTTGCTATTGCAGTTAAAGAAATCAGTTTGCTAAAACGGTCCACCATTACTACCATATATTTTTTCATGGCGTTTATTTCCATGTAAGCCACATCTATAACAATCTGTTCTAGGAATTCAGAGCTATATCTAGGAATAAATGTTTCCTTGGTTCTTGTCTGATCGATCTTTCTCTTAGCGCAGATCTCGCAACATCGTAAACAGAGTTGGATTGTTTCTTGCATTTTCGGCCAATAAAATATCTTTTCCATATAATGAAATAATTTCTTAACTCCAATGTGACATAGTTCTTCATGTAGTGTTGTTGTTAACAGGCCTGCAAATGTTTCTGGGACTAACATTAAGATATTTTTGTTCTTTTCTACTATTATTAATCCTCCATCAATTCGTGTATTTTTTACGTTAAAAGGAAAACAATTCTTTTTCTCCCGTGTACATCCATTTTCCAATATCTCTCGCAGCTCTTGAAACCGAATGTCCTTTTGTTGTTGTTCCCATACTTTTTCCATAGCTTCTGTTCTTTGGATAGTATATATATATCTAATCTTTGATTTTCCTTGCTTAGCTTCTTCATGTCTTGTTTGACACTGAGTGCAAACCATACTTTTTAATCTTGATAGTCCATCTGCATTCGAGTGTTCTTCGCCTTTCCGATATTTTAGTTCAAAATCATATTCCGACAGGTTAGCTAACCATGTTTGGAACTGCGGACTGATTGGCGTTTTTGTAGTGTTCAAGAAAACCAATGCCTTGTGGTCGGTGCGATTTATGAATTTTTTTCCGTACAGATATTCTCTAAAATGCATGACGTATTCATGTACGGCGAGCAGTTCTTTCCTGGTTACACAGTATCACTTTTCATGTGATGACATATGTCTCGAGCCATAAGCTATGACAGATTCTTCTCCATCTTCTGTAATTTGACTCAAAACTGCACCAATGGCTCCAAAACTAGCGTCTGTGTCTAAGATAAAAGTCCTATCCTCTCTTGGAAAATCAAGGATAGGTGCTTCGCACAACCGTCTCTTCAGAGTTTGGAAGCTCTCATTGCATTCTTTAGTCCAACTTATATCTTTATCGCATCCATATGTTGCAGCGTATAATGGTTCGGCGATTTTGGCATAGTCTTTGATGAATCTTCTATAGTAGTTCGTTAATCCGAGAAACGATCTCAATTGTTTTGAACATTTTGGTACTTCTGCTTTCTCGATCTCTTCCACTTTCTTCCTGTTTGTCTGGATACCCTTATCGTTAATTGTGTGACCAAGGAAACACAATTCTGTTTTATTGAATTTGCATTTTTCTGGATTTATCTTCAGTCCTGCCACTTGAATTCTTCTGAATATTTCCCTTAATAGCTCATCGTGGTCTTTTTGACTTTTACCATATACCAAGATATCATCTAGATAAACTACTACTCCCTTGAATAGCATTCCTTCTAGCACTGTGTGCATCAGTCTCTGGAATGTCGCAGGAGCTGTTGCTAAGCCAAATGGTAGTCTATTGAAGCAAAATTGTCCTTCTCTTGTACTGAATGCAGTCATCTCTTGAATTTCTGGAGCTAACTCCACTTGATAATACGCTTGACCTAAATCGATTGACGAAAATATTTTTGCATTCGCGAGACAGTCTAGTAAGAATTTGGTGTTAGGCATCGGAAATGACTCTTTTTCTGTTATGGAATTTAATCCACGATAATCTACACACATCCTGATAGATCCATCTTTCTTCCCTACTATCACTAACGGGGCATTCCAAGGACTCTTGCAACACCGAATAACATTTGCTTTCTTTAACTCTTTTATCAGTTCTTCAATCCTTTTCTCCATGTGCATTGGTTGACGTCGAGGATGTTGCATTATTGGGCCTCCTGTTATCCGCATCTCATGTCGAACTAAGTTTGTAAATCCCAGATCGAATTTCGATGCCATAAAAATTCCGCCGAATTCCCTGATCATTCCTTCAATATCTTTATTATTCTCACCTGCCATCGCCACTAGTGCTTTATTTATTCTTTCTTCATCAGTGTAAATTTTGTTTATCAATGACGTTTCTATATTATTGATTTTCATTAACTTTACTCCAAACTCTTTCATTGTATCAATGCCCCCTATGAATTCGGGTTTGATCTCTTTTACCACTACTACTGTGATCATTTTGGTCTTCTGATTCCACGTGGCCGGTATAGTCATGTATCCCATTGCTTCTTCACCTCCAGTTGAAAAAACTCCGCACAATAATGTCATACTACGTTTAAGTTCTGGTTTGCCTATTTTCTCCCACAAATTCTTGCTCATAACTGTTACTGATGCTCCAGAATCCCATAACATCTCTGTTTCGGCATTATTCAACATTATTTTACTCCAATTTCTTCCATCTTTCGTCTGGTACATCTCTTCTTCTGTCTCGTCTCTTCGTCGTTCATTTCCTATTTCACAATTTATTGTCTTGACTCCACAGACGAAATGAAACCCATGGAGTCGCTGATGTTTTTTCCGTCTTCTCTCAATATAGTATATTTCTCAGGGACATTGTATCTATCTTCCATATTGCTGTGATCCATTCTGAAATCCTGGCTGTTCTCGGTGTAATCTCTTGTTTCAGATTTTGAATCTTCTTCTTCTATGCACGCTATTCTTTGATATCGTTGTGGAACATCTTTCCGTAACGAAAAACAATCTCGGAACCCGTGTCCTTCCTTGCCACATATCAGGCATTTATTTCCCAGTGGACACTCATACCTTCTATGTCCCCTTTCGCCACAGCAAAAACAATCACCTACCGTTAATTTTGGGACCGATGCTTGTGGTAGTCCCCTACTTTCATTGTACAGCCTCCTTGCAATATTCTTCATGGATATTGCTGGCAGCTTCCTTTCTGAGCTATTCGGGATTCTCGCATTTCTCAAGAATTGTTCTCTTGGAGATTGTTCTCGACGACCATGGTTATTTCCTTCGTATTGTATTGGTCCGCGTATAGGATGTTCGTCTCTTCTTGATCTGTGGTGACTAAATTGGTCTTCTGGTAGTCTTCTTTGTGATGATGTATGCATGGGATCTTGGGTATTCTTTTGAATTCTCATCTTCCCTCCCTCAGTCACGCTAGCGTATGTTCTTTGACCGATTGCTTTAATAAATTCTGTTTTATGGTTTCCATTTTTGTTACTTTCAAAAATTTTCGCCAATGATCTAGTTTCTTCAATTTTTGTTTCTGGTTTCGTCAATAGTATCTCTCTCAATCTCGCATCGCGTGCTTTATTTGCGATGAGATCTTGAACAATATCTTCTTCAGATTGTCCTGAATTTATAACTTCAGCTAAAGCTTTCCTTAGCCGTATCTCAAAAGCTGCAAACCTTTCATCATCTTCCTGTTCCATAGCTGCCAATTCTCTGATTTTCTCAGTTATTGATTTTGTAATTGTGAACGTATTTAAGAACCACGCTTTGGCTTTTACATCTGTTGTTTCTGTTTCTCTGACGTTTCCCCACAATGTCTTTGCTTCTGCCACTAATAACACATCGAAAGTGCTTGTCAATCGCTGTCCATTTGTCAGCAACCCATTCTTCTATATCTCTGATCCATTCTTCGGCTTCTTTTAAACCTCGTCCATCATATCGTCTGATGTTCAGTGTGAGCATGTCTTGGCATGATTTCGGTAGGCATTCCATTAGCGATTTTGTCGATTTTGAAATGGCGTTGATATTTTGATTTTCGGCGTGGTCGCCAGTTAAATCCATCTTTAGATCCATCTTTAAATTTGCAGCAAAAATCTTCAAACTAACAACATATATTTAATCAAAGAATTTATAATAACAAGTTTTTTTTGACAAGGGCTATCTTATTTCATTTGTATTAAATATATTATTTGCAACAAAGGCTTAAATTAGCATTTAATTGTTTAAATTTATAAATTATTTACTTATAATTGAATGATTCCTTTTCTTTGTCGTCCCTCAAATTCGTTAAAAAATTAAATCATTATTGCTAAAATACTTAAAATATACTTGTTTCATCTGTTTTAGCGGCATTTTCATGAGTAATTTTTTTTATAGTTGGTGGAACTTTTGTAGTCTTCATTGTGACTTTAGATTCTTTAAATAATAATAATAATTATAATTATATTAATAATAATAATAATAATAATATTAAACAATTAAATAATAATTTAAGCCTTTTGCTGCAAATAATATATTTAGTACTAATGAAATAATTTTGACAAGGGCTATCTTATTTCATTTGTATTAAATATATTATTTGCAACAAAGGCTTAAATTAGCATTTAATTGTTTAAAATTTAATTAATGCTGCTACCAAGAAATCATCACTTAATAATAATAATAATAATAATAATAATAATAATAATAATAATAATAATAATAATATTAATAATAATAATAATAATAATAATAATAATAATAATAATAATAATAATAATGATAATAATAATAATAATAATAATAATAATAATAATAATAATAATAATAATAATAATAATAATAATAATAATATTAATTAATTTTTAATCTACCTGCTCCTCTATACAACGCATTTATTAATATGAAAAAAATAAAAAATATTTTAACTAACATTTTAGCTTGACAGTTTATTTGTAATCTAAGTATTTCTCTTTTATACTCAATTTCGTGTATGATTTTTATGTGATGTATGTTTCGAAATGTAGCAAAAACGAGTACAATTTTCATTTGTTTGACAATGAATGCCTACCATGTAGCCTTTGGTTCATTAAAATGTAAATTTATATTCATTTATAACTTGTGCCATTATGGTTGACATAAAAGACAGCGTCTGCCTCTTACTGATGTAGAAATATTTGTATATATCTTTTGAACCCTTGCTCCGTCATTATTTTGCATGCTAATAAATTTCAAATAACTATGAAAACTTGGTTAATTAATTATTTAATTAAATTTTGATGAAAGTATCAAAATTTTCAAGATTTCTAGTTAGAATTTTGGTCGAATGGAAGTTAAAATACGTTATTAAATGAATTATTATGACCCTCCCCGAACTAAAGGCACCCTTTGTGATTCTATAGAATGCTCGTCATGATTGTAAGATAATAAAAGTTGAACGCAAAATGTAATTATTCTGATGAGAGTAGCTCAAATATTATATTACATTTCTGTCACAAATCAAGCTCTATTGTAACTTTTGCAACATATCTGAATTTTATAGCAATTTTATAGCAATGATTTGCTCATTAAATATTAAATATATTTATTAGTTTTTAATTATTATTGTATATTTATTAACTACCCAGCCAATTCCAAGTTACAAGCATTTTATATTTTTTATTATCATCAATATTTTCTTTATTTATTTATTTATTATTATTTTTATTATTATTATTATTATTATTATTATTATTTATTATTATTATTATTGTTATTATTATTTATTATTATTATTATTTATTTTTTATTATTATGATAATAATCATGTTAGGCCACTTTTAAAAAATTAGGATGAATATCATTGAATTTAATTATTTGGTAGGCACAGGGACTAGAAATACTATTATGAATAAAAAGGTATCTGAAATAATTAAACGTAATATTATAAATTGAAGTAAAGAAAATAAGCTTTGCANCTTCATACGATATATTATCTTCATTTTAATAAATAGTTTGGACTAATAAAAATGCTCTGTTATTGTGAAATAAATGAAGATCTTTAACCTTATCTAACATTATCAATACCTTAAATGTTTCCTTGGTAAATTTCACTTGCCAGGTAAAATTTTGCAACTATAACCAAATTTTCATATTTCAGTTCTACAAATGTTCACTTCCATTGCAAAGCTTATTTTCTTTACTTCAATTTATAATATTACGTTTAATTATTTCAGATACCTTTTTATTCATAATATTATTTCTAGTCCCTGTGCCTACCAAATAATTAATTCAATGATATTCATCCTAATTTTTTAAAAGTTGCCTAACATGATTATTATCATAATAATCAAATATAAATAATAATAATAATAAATAATAATAACAATAATAATGATAATAAATAATAATAATAATAATAATATAATAATAATAATAATAATAATAATAATAATAATAATAATAATATAATAAGAATAATAATAATAATAATAATAATAAGAATAATAAATAAATAAATAAAGAAAATATTGATGATAATAAAAAATATAAAATGCATGTAACTTGGAATTGGCTGGGTAGTTAATAAATATACAATAATAATTAAAAACTAATAAATATATTTAATATGTAATGAGCAAATCATTGCTATAAAATTGCTATAAAATTCAGATATGTTGCAAAAGTTACAATAGAGCTTGATTTGTGACAGAAATGTAATATAATATTTGAGCTACTCTCATCAGAATAATTACATTTTGCGTTCAACTTTTATTATCTTACAATCATGACGAGCATTCTATAGAATCACAAAGGGTGCCTTTAGTTCGGGGAGGATCATAATAATTCATTTAATAACGTATTTTAACTTCCATTCGACCAAAATTCTAACTAGAAATCTTGAAAATTTTGATACTTTCATCAAAATTTAATTAAATAATTAATTAACCAAGTTTTCATAGTTATTTTAAATTTATTAGCATGCAAAATAATGACGGAGCAAGTGTTCAAAAGATATATACAAATATTTCTACATCGGTAAGAGGCAGACGCTGTCTTTTATGTCAACCATAATGGCACAAGTTATAAATGAATATAAATTTACATTTTAATGAACCAAAGGCTACATGGTAGGCATTCATTGTCAAACAAATGAAAATTGTACTCGTTTTTGCTACATTTCGAAACATACATCACATAAAAATCATACACGAAATTGAGTATAAAAGAGAAATACTTAGATTACAAATAAACTGTCAAGCTAAAATGTCAGTTAAAATATTTTTTATTTTTTTCATATTAATAAATGCGTTGTATAGAGGAGCAGGTAGATTAAAAATTAATTATTATTATTATTATTATTATTATTATTATTATTATTATTATTATTATTATTATTATTATTATTATTATCATTATTATTATTATTATTATTATTATTATTATTATTATTATTATTATTATTATTATTATTATTATTATTATTATTATTATTATTATTATTATTATTATTATTAAGTGATGATTTCTTGGTAGCAGCATTAATTAAATTTTAAACAATTAAATGCTAATTTAAGCCTTTGTTGCAAATAATATATTTAATACAAATGAAATAAGATAGCCCTTGTCAAAATTATTTCATTAGTACTAAATATATTATTTGCAGCAAAAGGCTTAAATTATTATTTAATTGTTTAATATTATTATTATTATTAATATAATTATAATTATTATTATTATTTCAAGAATCTAAAGTCACAATGAAGACTACAAAAGTTCCACCAACTATAAAAAAAATTACTCATGAAAATGCCGCTAAAACAGACGAAACAAGTATATTTTAAGTATTTTGGCAATAATGATTTAATTTTTTAACGAATTTGAGGGACGACAAAGAAAAGGAATCATTCAATTATAAGTAAATAATTTATAAATTTAAACAATTAAATGCTAATTTAAGCCTTTGTTGCAAATAATATATTTAATACAAATGAAATAAGATATCCCTTGTCAAAAATTTTTCATTAATACTAAATATATTATTTGCAGCAAAAGGCTTAAATTATTATTTAATTGTTTAATATTATTATTATTATTAATATTAATATTATTATTATTATTATTATTATTATTATTATTATTATTATTATTATTATTATTATTATTATTATTATTATTATTATTATTATTATTATTATTATTATTATTATTATTATTATTATTATTATTATTATTATTATTATTATTATTATTATTATTATTATTATTATTATTATTATTATTATTATTATTATTATTATTATTATTTCAAGAATCTAAAGTCGAAATGAAGACTACAAAAGTTCCAACAACTATAAAAAAAATTAATCATGAAAATGCCGCTAAAACAAATGAAACAAGTATATTTTAAGTATTTTGGCAATAATGATTTAATTTTTAACGAATTTGAGGGACGACAAAGAAATGGAATCATCCAATTATAAGTAAATAATTTATAAATTTATTTGTTGAAATTTATTTTCGAAATTAAATAAAAGTCTATCGAGATCGAGTAAAATCCGGTACTTCGTTTGCTCTACCCTTCATGCCAATGCTGCTCGTTTCAATGCTGACTTCGGTCGTTGTTAAATGAAATCAAATATGATCATTTATACGATTTATCGCCATGAATTAATTTTCTAACATTTAATTTCTTAATTATTTTCTTTATTCACTACTAATTTTCACTCTTGACAGAATTTATTATTCTTTTATATTAAATATTACGTTTATATTATTTGATTTATATTATTTAACTTGTATTAAATTTAAAACCAACTAATGAAATTAAATATTTAATTAATATTTTAAATATTTAATTAATTACCATAGAAAATATGGGATTTGCTAAAAATGGCAAAAAACACTAAAAAATATTATTAAAATATTAAAAAAAATATTTTAAATCATTTATTATTAATTTTTTAACATTATCAAATTATTATGCACAAATTTGAAAATAAAATATAAATATCTAAATTAAATTTAACGTGATTATTTATGATGAAATTTAATTATTAAAATAACTTTCAAAATTAAAAATATTTATAGACATTAAAACTTTAAAAATCTATTATAAGAACTTTTTTTCTTCCAATTTCACCACTGATTATTTTTTCCATTGAATTTATTAAAAAGACAGCTTGAAGACTATAAATCAGTAATATATCGATGTTTGTTGATACTCACGAATTTTCGGCACTGCCTTTTTTAAAAATCTTTTTAAAAATCTAGTAATTATTTAAATTTTGATTTTTTATTAAATTTATATCTAATAAAATATTACAACTTTCATGCATCCGAAATTTTATTGTAATTTAATATTTATTTGATCTTCAATTAAAACAAATTTTTAGAACATGAATTAATATTTTCTACATTTCTGAAGTTCTAAACTGAGAGTTTGTCCAGTGACTAAAAAAATGTCAATTTTTGAAAGAGAATTTTCGACCAAGAACTTTTGATTTTTGTTACTGACATTGAAGGCTGACCATAGACTCCTTAAGATTTTCTTTTTCTTGAATTATTGTTGAAACCAATTTGTCAGTCCATGTAATAATACGAAAATAAACTTTTTACTACGAGGTAACAAGAGAGTTTTGAATTTATTCAGCCATGATTCCTGATAAAATGCACCGCAATAATTATAATCATTGAAAAGATTTTTACAGTTTTTGGGTATTAAAAATTAAAACAAAAAAATTAATAATTTTATTAAATTTAAAGTTTACAGTTTTGAGTTTGAATTTTTCTGGATTTCTGAAATGTAAAGAAGAATAAGTCTAGATAACATACAGAACCATTCCGTCATAAATTTGCATTTCTAATCTTTCAAAAATTATCAATTATGGATGTGTATAACAATTAAATATGTATAATAATTTTTTTAGAATTTAATATCTCAGAAGTTATAGTACTTTTAAATGTCAGTAACTAATTATTAAAATTTCCCATTTATTGCAAAAAAATTGCGTAATTATTATTTCATCAAGTTGTATAAAAGTAAAAACAAAAACTAAATAATTATTATATCAATTCTTGTCAAAAAATGAATATCAAAGATTTTGATTTTATTCGTATTTCCACTCCGGATCTTAATGGATGTCATTTGTCAAAACTTGTACCTTCAAAATTAATAGAAAGAATTATTAATAACGAAGTTGATTTATTTGGCGGAGCAATAGCACTAGGTGTTAGATGTCAGTACGTTAAGTTTCAAGAGTTTGTCGATAATAAATCTCAAAATGCATTCTTCTATCCGGATATGGCTTCTTTAAAACCTTTGAGTTGGGCCGATGATAATGAAAATGGTTTCAAAGTTGGAGAGGTGATTGCCGATATGCGATGGGATGCAAATAATCCATTGGAATTTCATCCAAGAGTCGTAGCTCAGAGGCAAATAAAGAGATTAGCTGAAATGGATTTTGAAATTTATTCTGCCTTTGAACCGGAATTCAGAGCATTCAAATTGAATTCATTTGTACCATTCACATCTGGAATGGACTTATATAAGACTTCACTTTTAGCAAAATATGAGAAATTTTTCATGGATGTTGTAACGAAAATGGAAAATGCCGGAGTGGATATCCAAGACTGTTGTACTGAGCATGGTGAAGGTCAATTAGAAATGCCTCTTCTGCCAAGTTTTGGAATTGCGGCCGCTGATAAAGCTTTTAGATTTAAGCAAGGAATTAAAGAAATCGCAATACAACATAAAATGACCATTAGTTTTATGACCAAGCCTATCCTTTCTGAATCCAGTAGCGGAAATCATTTTAATCATTCCATTTGGCACAAATCCTTAAAGACAAACGCAATGTTTGATGCAAAAGGTAATATACTTTTCAATTAACCAAAACTATTTTATTATTTGTATTTTTTAGGAGAAGATAATTTGTCAGAAACAGCAAGATATTGGATAGGGGGATTAATTAAACATTTACCTTCGATAACGGCTCTCTGTTGTCCTACCGTCAACTGCTATCGGCGACTGCACAATTTCGTATCCCCAGATGCCTTGAATTGGGATATCAACGATAGATCATGTACAATTCGAGTTCGGAATTTCAGTGAGAAATCAACATACATTGAAAGTCGATTGCCATCAAGTGCATCCTGTGCATATCACGTTATCTCAGCCACAATTGCTGCCGGAATTGATGGAATCATAAATAAAATACAACCTCCCCCGAAAGGAGACAACTCTCTTGGATATTTACCAGAAACCTTTGAGGAAGCTTTAAATAATCTCGACAATGATGAAGTAATAAAGCAAGCTTTGGGAGAGAAATTTGTAAATTATTTCATTATTATAAAAGAAATGTTGATTTGAAAGAAATTTCAATGGAAACTAAAGACGATGACGAAGAATCCTTGAATGTTGAAAGAAATCAATATTTTGAATATATCTAAAAGAAAATTAATAAATATAATCAAGAACAAGGGTTCCCAACATTGATAACAAGGGTACAGAGAAGCTTCAAAGTAATTTGAGATGTGATCTTCTTTTAATGGAATCTTTTAAAGATGACAAAGACAAAATTTACAGAAATAAAATATTGTGATAAATAAACAATTAATTAATAATGCCACAGGTTTTTTCTTAATTCTTTTCTTTAATTCATCGATTCCTCAATCACACGATCATATCACACTAGCCTATACATTCCTCAAACCATTAAGATACAGCATATTTTTTAAAAGGCAATATATATTCGACATGCCACTAAGGCACGGCTTCTTAAACTATGGATCGCAACCCCATTTGGGGTCGCCTAGCGAAATATTGGAGTCGCGAAATTTTATATAAAATATCCAAATACATAAAATTGCATAATTGTCGTATGTTTTCCTACTCATTGGGCAAATGGGAATTCGTCAATAGTGACCAACTCTGAAACGTCAATTTTTTCATATGTATTTATATTATTACCTAATTAATAAATCTTCACAAAAAATTTATATATCTTTATTTTAAATTATAAGGGGTTGCAAAAAAGATTTACAATCATAGATGGGCCCGTGAATGAAAAAAGTTTTAGAAGCACTGCACTAAGGTATGACTTTGGCTATGGTAACTATATAGGACATGACAAATATATAGGACATGACAACTATATAGGACATGACAACTATATAGGACATGACAACTATATAAGACATGACAACTATATAGGACATGACAAATATATAGGACATGACAACTATATAAGACATAACAACTAAAGGGCTAAATCACAAAAGATATAAAAAAATAATAAAATAAATAATTAATTTGATATTCAGAGTCATTGAAAAAATGATATTCAAACAGGACCAAAAATACAGAATGAAAAAAAATAGTTTTTTTGAAGAATTACATAACATTAAATTCTGATTATATAAACAAAAAACTCAATTTATATCATTTCATCCCGAATGATTGACTCCATTATATTTGTATGTAAAATAAAAAGAATTGAGATGCAACTGCATAAATTGTCAAGTGAAGAAAATTTAATTTTTCAAGATGGAGACTCATTGGAAGAAGACATGAATCAAATAATGAAAGAGGTGCACGACATAACTTAACAAAATAAGATATCTGACGAAGAGAAGAATTACTTTCACAAAGTTAAAGAAATCTACATAATATAATCATTATAAGATGATATGTAATTATTTATAGATTGTAAAGGTTGTAGAAATAAAAATTTAACACCTGTCTTTGTACAATTTCAATGTAAATTTCAGAATCATTGTTATTTGCACAGATGTTGCAAATTCAAAATAGCAAGAAAATATTTTGTTTGTATTTAGAAAGTGTTTTGAAAAATATGATGAAAATGTTTAAACAAAAATTACATTTAAAAAATTGGCTACAAAAAAATCAAAATCATTCGTATATCTACAAAATCAAACGTTTCACCTTCATATTTAGGTTGTCAGAATGATGGTTGTAAGGACATTATTTTAAATAATTAAATATAATTTGCAATTTAATTAATATATCAAATATTGCATTATTATTATTATATTATTATTATTATTATTTTATAAATCATAATATTAAAATATAGATTTGTTTAAATGATATTCACCAATAAAGGCGCGGCTAAAACGGCGTGACAAAAACGGCGTGGACAATAAATGCACAAATAAATCTATAACGAATCGTGAATTAAGTATTTATAACTAGATTCTAAAAAAGGCTTATAGTGATTAGAAAGAGATATATGGACTAGCTGGATATATTTCTTTATTATCTACTATTTTATTGTTCCCATTGGTTTTGCGCGCTTTTATTGGGGTGAGCCCTTTAAAGAGTCATAAGGAGATACCTTTAAAATAAAAACTTTTCAATAAAACTTGTTGTTTTAGTATTACACAGCAATGGGAAATCTGCAAATTCTTAATTTTATTAACCGTAAACTATTTACTCTTCGCAAAATTAGCTTTAATTAATTGAAGGCATAGAATTAAATTATTAATTTATAATTTCATTTAGTAATTTGTGTAACCTAGTCAAAAGCTATGCATTAATTTTAAATACAGACTTTCCAGGCTCTATTAAGTTACAGATGGGGAAAATCTTTATAAATAAGCAGTAAAAATTTACTTACATTTTTAAAAGTGATATTGAATGCAATTTCTAATGGCAAAATGGTTCCAAGCTAATCTTATTCTCACCAGTACCGTGCAAATAATTTTGTCACCACATGAGATCGGACATTGCAACATGCCTACCAGATCCTTACCAGAAAAGAGTTTCATAAATAGTACAGATAGGAACCAAATATACTCGAAACCAGTCTACCATTGAAAATCACATTGAATATCACTTGTAAAACTTAATTTTAATCAGTTAGTCATTCGAAAACTAAAAACAATTACAATTTGTACTATTTATTTAGTTTATTTTTAATTTAATTATTTATAATTGAGTTTCTGAAGATTTCGATAGAATTAAAACTTTTACCTTGATCAGGACTTTTTACATTTATGTTGAAAAATAAATTATTAATAAAATTATTTATTAATTATTTAATAAATACTAACACGACAAATCGGAATACATCTACCGGAATGAAAATAATATAGTTTGATGCACTAAAACAATATAAAAAATTCAAATCATCAAAAAGAATAGAAAGAATAATCAAAGCCGGATGAAAGTAAATTTCAGTTACCAATTGTCACAGTCAGAATAGGAATAAGGAGCATTGGCATGGACCACAACATCAAAATGCCAGATTTCCGCGGGGTTGTGCTATCTTTTATTGCATTTGCTTGACATTATTATTAATTTATGTTTAAATAATAATTAATAAAATACTTGTTAGTACGCTTCCGTCAGGTATAGCCGTCACAACTTGGCTTGTTCCTTTTGCTAAATCAAAAAACAAACAATAATAATAATAATAATAATAATAATAATAATAATAATAATAATAATAATAATAATAATAATAATAATAATAATAATAATAATAATAATAATAATAATAATAATAATAATAATAATAATAATAATAATAATTGTAAACAAAATGCATTAAAATAAAATATTTTAATCAAATTTTTCTTTTTTTTATAAAAAAAAATTTTTTTAATCATATAAAAATTATTAGACGTACAACATTTTTTTAAATTAATATAAAAATAAAGTTCAATTTAAATTTAAAATTTAAAAATAATTTAACAAAAAATAACCTCATCCCAAATATTAGACATGCAACGTTAAATTATTTAAATACATTCAAATTCTCCGTAGATTTGGTACTTTGAATATTAATTATAGGATTTAAAGATCTAAGTAATTACTCAAAATTTTCGACAATATCTTAAAATCAGAAATACTTATTATTTTACTGGTACACTTCCTAAAATGATCGCTAATGTGGGTCAGTCCATTCCGTTAGCAATGCTCAAGAACTCGAATGAAGAGATAACGGGCAGTCTCTCCAATTTATGTGGCATTTCACGCTTTACAATAAAATTGATACACGAGTTCTGAACAGAGTCCACCTGGAGTTGGAGACTTATTAGTGAACATATTACCAACCTTGCAAGACGTTGAAACAATCCTAAATATAATTTTATCGACAACGGTCTCTTTTGGCAATCAATGAATGTTGCACAGGTTTATCTGAAAGTAATGATTCTATTGATGTTGAAGTTAATATGTTGTCAAGTTCGGAAGGTGACAAAATCAGATCTAAGCACTCTGATCAATAATACGTGTTGGTATTACCTAATTCTGAAGGCTTCAGAGAATTCAATCATAAGATCTTTTAACATGTATATAAGAGTATATTTAGAATTGTTTTAACGTCTTGCAAGGTTGGTAGCATGTTTACTAATAAATCTCCAACTCCAGTTGGTCTGTGTTCATAACCCGAGTGTAATGCCACATACATTGAAGAGACTGCCCGTTCTTATTTTCATTTAATTGTTATTAATACGATTCCTAGCTTGAAGAAAACGGTCGTAATATATAGCAATATTATATATTAATATACTTAGTTGGCGACTTTTAATTAATAGTAATAATAATAATAATAATGATATTAATAATAATAATAATAATAATAATAATAATAATAATAATAATAATAATAATAATAATAATAATAATAATAAAAAATAAAACAAATAATAGTTTTAATAATGAAATAATTATTTTAAATAAATATAAATATTAAAATAAACATTATTAATATACATGATTTCAAAGTTGCATTAGGTCGACATTATTATTAATTTATGTTTAAATAATAATTAATAAAATACTTGTTAGTACGCTTGCGTCAGGTATAGCCGTCACAACTTGGCTTGTTCCTTTTGCTAAATCAAATAATAATAATAATAATTTCAATAATGAAATAATTATTTTAAATAAATATAAATATTAAAATAAATATTATTAATATACTTAATTTCGAAGTTGTATCAGAAGTAGACGATGTCACTGTAGTTTGTGAATCTAGCAATAATAAATATTATCATTTAATTCAAACAATTATTATTATTATTTCTTAGTATTTAAAAAAATTTACCTGCTTTATTTAGCACATTTATTAAAATGCATAAAACAACTATTATTTTACAAGACATTTTTGATCGAATGTATTTTCTGAATATGTGATCTTATATTTATACTCGAATAAACAACCTCTTGTATGTGATCTATTTAATTAATAAAAAACAAATTTAATTAATGTTTTTGTTTGATTTGCAAGTAATACTTTATCACAGTGACCGATTGAGCTACAAATAGTTTCAATTCCAACCCTGTAGACCATCGTCATGATTTATCTAACCTCACATAACTTCTCAATAAACAAAAATTAAATAACCCATTTCATGAAAAACGAATTTTTACAACATGTCATCATTCTGCAGCCTCAATTTTCATTTTCGTGAAAACAACAGTTTCAATGGACCCTCAAGACGGCACAGTCAGCCAGCCTGTCAAATTTTGTGCTATAGAATGTTTACAAGAATCCAAATGTCCACTCGCTAAATAAATATAAATTCAATAAAACTTTACGACAAGATAAATAACACAAATAAATAAATATAAATAATAAATATTATTGACATTTATTAATTAAATTCAATTATTGACATATTAAACTATTTTTAAACTCATTAAATAAATTATTTCAAACGAATTATTTTCGAATTTTATGGAAATTATGCGGGGAACAAGGCAAACCGTTTGAACATTCCTATATAATCAGAGAAGTTTAAATTATTATATAATATTTTTCATTTACAACAGTTAGAAGTATTTATTATAGAAACCGAAAAAAAATAAAAAAAATACATAAATGACTTTAAATTTATTTCTCTTCACTGCAGGTAAGTATTCAGCCATTTACACTAAATAAAAACTTATATAATTACAAAACACCAATACACCTAATTCCGAAATTTAATAACTTCTATAATCTAAAAAATATCAATAAATATATATTATAGGAACACACAAACTTACCTGTGTGTAGAAATTTATTGTTCCAAAATTTAGTAACCTTATTATAGGTTTTCTGAACGTGAGAGAAAAATAATTGAACACACCAACACAAAACACATAATGAAAAATGCATGCAAAATTCTTATATAGGTTTTGGTTCCGAAATAAATAACTGTTAACATATTGTTAACATATTGTTAAAATATAATTATTTTAAAATTATTAAAAAATGCAAGAAAATACTTTTAATTTAGATTCCGACAGCTCTACCTTGAGCTTTAGGGAAAAAGAAAATACAATGTAAGTTTTATTCATTAAATTACAAAATATTAAAATATTTTATAGTATGTGTGAAGGCAGCATTTCAAATATTGAAGGTTCTTCGAGATCTTTTGATTTACAGAAATAAGAAAGCCATCGAAAATGAGCTGCAGAAAGAAGATTATAAAAATTTAAAAACTATTTCATTCATGTACGCCGATTTTTTCGTAAATGTCTTAAAAAATAAATGTTTTTGTGATTACTTTATTTGACCCATCTTTGGTAACTTGTCAAAGTTATCAATAATTTGAACCTTTTCCTTCAGTGTTAAATATTTTCTTTTCTTCTGCTTCTCGGATATTTTGGTTTGTTGAAAAAAGTTTTTAATTTTATAACACTTTAAATTAAACAGAAAGTGAACGTAAAAATCAATTGCAATTAATGAATTAAGCTTCACATCAGACAAGGATTTGATTTTTCAATAAATTCTTTCACTGAAACATTGAATTTAAAGATTTTAATTGAGATTTAATTGATATTTTCAATTCAAAAAGTGATAACAATAAGCGAATTTTTTAATAGATTCTGATAACAATAAGCAGATAATTTTCAATATCAAAAGGAATATGCGGGCGGGACTTAGTAAAAGTGATAACATTGGGCGAATGATAATATTAACCGTGATTATAATAAGCGGCGGCCACTGTATAATATAATTTAATTCCAAAATATTTTACAAATATATCAATTTAAGAATAAAAATGAATAAAAAATTGAGAGAATCTTTTTTTAAGATGTGGATATTAATTTTAAGGATTTATAACAAATAATTATAATTTCTTATAATTAAATCGTTGCCATGTATGTTTAACTCTTTATGGATAAGTTCGGGTATTAGTAAATAATAGGAGAAATTATGATAGTTTAATATGAAGTGTAATATTGTATCGACTTTAATGGAAACAGGGGAAAATAATCAGTGCATTTTACATGGGATTTATGGTAATAAAAAGTAAATTATAGAGTGGGTGTCAAGAATTGATTGTATTTAGGGCTACTGCTTATATATCAGTAGTTATTCCAAATTATAGGGGAAATTATTATATTATAGACAGTTATCAATTAATGTCAAAGGAAGAAATTCATTAAAATTGGGGTTTTATGGATTTATTTAGGGCTACTGGTGTTTAGGAGTTAGAATCGATTGACTTCAAATAAGAGAAATTCATTAAATCACGGAGGAAACTTTC
>CAUHTR010004455.1:0-29759 GCA_959609185.1 Schmidtea polychroa | reverse complement strand
AAATTAACTTAGAATTCAATGAGTTCGACGTTCACAGACATACATTTACGAGATGATTGCCCTGTCGGTAGTATTGATTGCTTTAATTTGGAACTCAGGTCACTTGGATTTAGATTCTTTTTGTTATGTCTTTAGTCTTTAAGGAAATAGTCCTACCGTGATAGCTTGTTATAAAAATGACATAACAATGAATTTTCTAACATGCTGTTTTTTTAATTAGTTTTTAAATATTTGAAGGAGATTAATATTTTTTTAATGCAAATCTAGCAACACCAGAATCAGCTTTTATATTATCAATTATTTCTGCTGGTGTATCATATCAAGTCACAAAAGCTTGTAGTCAAGGAGTACATAGTAATTGTGGATGTGACAGAACAGTTTATGATGCTCCTAAAGATTCCAAATTTACATGGTCTGGATGTTCACATAACATTCATTTTGGAGCAGCATTTTCTAGACGATTCTTGGATGCTCGAGAAAAAATAAGACTTAAAAAACAAACACCCGCTGCTTTGACTAACATGCATAATAATCATGTTGGAAGAGAAGTAATGATATTATTTTATATTGGAAAAATAATTTTAATTTCAGAGTGTTATCAATAAAATGATTGTGAAATGTAAATGTCATGGCGTTAGTGGGTCGTGTGAAATGAGAACTTGCAGCAGAAATTTGCCTTCTTTTCGGGTTGTTGGAGATCAACTAAAAGAACGCTTTCGAAAAATTATCCAAGTCAATTTTTTCGATAATAAATTAGTTCCTAAATATCCATCAAAGGAAATGTTTGCAGAGGCTGACATGCTTTATTTGAATGATTCTCCAGATCATTGTCATCACGATTTTGGAAAAGGAACTTTGGGAACTAACGGTAGAGTATGTAATGATACTTATAACAACACATACCAAGAACCAGAAAATAGCTGTTATCGTTTGTGCTGCCAACGAGGATATCATATTAAAACGTATATTAAAGATGAGCAATGTCATTGCAAATTCAAATGGTGTTGTAAAGTAATATGTGAAACTTGCAAGAGAAAAGTTGTTGATGCCATTTGTAATTAATGTTACGTTAAAATGCATGATTATTCATTCAGATTCCAAAATTTGCACTCAGATTGATCATAAAGTTTTGTATTTACTCTTACAAAAAATAAAATAAAAATCATTTTTTCTTACAATATGATTGATTGTACATGAAATTTCACATTATAAATTTTATGTTATTAACGAGAACGATGTAAAAATTTCAACACTAAAATGAATAAATATAAGGATTTTCATCAATTAATGTGACCTTGATATTCAATAAGGTAAAGTTTTCATTTAACCTTTTCTGTGCGTGTTAATGCACGTGTATGCATCAGGTCAACCATTCAAAGTGAGCGAGTAAATGCGTTTGACGTTTTACTCATTTTATTGGCTAAGATCGAGTGATTGGTATGGCAACTGTACTAATGATTTGCTGCGTTTTATAGGTTAACTGTTAATTTCTAATTTAGTAGTATTTTATTTTAATTTAATTACGTAATTTAATATTTTAATTATTATCAAGTATTTTGATGTGATCAATTCGATTTCTAGTGGTAAATTAGATTTCAATTTCATTTCGTTTAAATTGGTACTATATTAGAAACTTGATCTTACTATGAACGGAACCCAATAATTTTGCAATCAAACTCTAGAATCTATTTAATTAGTATCATAGAATGCTTTTTCTAACTTTAATTGTGTTTACAATTATTTGGTGGCCCAAGGATAATATGATTTCCTGTCGAGTCTAGTTTGTGAAATCTTAATTGTATTTATATATTTGATGTAACCTTGCTGTAGATTGGTTACATTTAGAAATTTGGTTCATTAGTCACTGGTTAGATTCCAGTAGGATTGATTTTCTTTTATGGTACCAATAAGGACTAAAGAAATTTCGAAACGGGTCTACACTAAAAAGTCGCATCGAACATCGCATTAAAATTTTTTTATCAACATATATAATTACCGTTGTATGCATTGATGGGATTCAATCAGTTAGCACTAGTTGTTAGGATTTTTAATCGAATTTCTAGTTGTATGTACAGCCCTAAGTCTGAACTTCCTTAATCAATATAAATGTATTGGCTTTACTTAAATTTTATTTTTTGATATACAATTTATATATTAGCAGTAACTTGGTGCAAAGTATGCGTATGGTTTTCTTGGCGCAATAAAACATCCCAAGTGTTGAGACCAAATTGATATTTCTTTTTTTATACAATAGATTAAATGATAAATTTTAATTCCAGGTTATGATATATAGTTAAATGGATGACGTAGAGTTCTCATTGAATGTTAATATTTGATTATTAAAATTAATTGATTGAAAATTTCATTTGTAGATCTCTAATCAGGTTCAAGAGTTTTATTTTGCAGATAATGAGAAGTAATTAAATTGGATCATGACCAAGAAAGTTCAACGAACAGAAGAGTTCGTCAATAGATTAGCCACACTTCTGACACCAATATTGTCTTTTTTGGAACTCATCATTTAGTCAATAGAAATAAGACAATTTTTAAATTTATAAATCTTTATTTTTATTTCATATTTAAACAAAATTTAAATAATTTGATTATTATAAATACTTATAGTATTTATAATAATTATTTATTTTATTTGACTACAGTTACTAACGATGAAGGCATAGTGGCAGATGTTTTATGTGAGGATATAGTTGAGATGGTAGATTCGTTCTCCGCCTTTATAGTAATCTCATCCTTTGTCACATATCCAAAAATATAATAAAAAACTTCTAACTGTATTAAATATGAAATCAAAGTTGTATTTTAGATAAATGATGTTTAAAAAATATACACAAATATTTATTTATACAAGACAAACTATTGTCATTCCTTTTTAATAGTTTTAATTGTGTAAAAATATATATTAATTTTCAACTTAAAATCTTTTTAATAATTATCGTTTTAAAATAAATCTGTTAAATATTTTAAAATAAATTTTTAAAAATAGATAAATTACATAGAGTTTTTTAAATTTCATCTTTATAATTGCAATTGTTTTAATGTCCTTAACAATTATAAATCAAACACCGTAATTTGAAAAAAAGGTTCTAATTTCATATTTGAATTTGTTTGATATATTTTGTTTTTTATATATTTTTTGTCTCCTGAACTTAGTAAATTATGAATTTTCAAAATGAAGAAATTGTCCTTTCGAATGCTTGCACGGTAATATTATGATTATTATTTTTTTTATTAATAATTTCTAGGTTCTTATTTATGATTTTAGTCACCTCGTATGGTTTCAAAAACCATCACAAGACATGTCAAATATAGAAAACAATGTTGAAATTTTCATTTTCATTTCACATTTAATTCCTATTCAGAAAGATGTAATATTGTCCTCGACAAAAGATAGCTCTAGTTCTATTATTTATAAATGCTTTAAAAAACAATATAGCAATTTGCAAAATTATTCTAAAGTGATATGATAAAATTAATATTTTTCTAACATAAATGATAGGTAGTCAATAAATTCAGAGAAGTAGAAAATTTCGTAGATGATGTTGAAGATAGCATGCATAACAATAAATTAGTTATAAATGTAAGATAAAAACGGTTGTTAAATTTTATGATGTTTTAAAAATTAATGATTAATTATTAATAATTGGAAAATTTTTAATTGATAATATTCATATTTAAAAGATTATTTATTTTAATATTTTATTTAAAACTTTAACATTTCTTTTATTATATTAATACGATGGCACAAAACCTGATTGGCAAAAAATTTTCAATAGATCAATCAAAGCTTGCCATATACACTAAATGACATAAATTAAGGGCTAATATAAGAGAGTTAATTTATATAAAATAATACACTTGAAATAAGGTCACAAATTATGGGCAACCGGTATAAATTAAGGACATTTACTATACACTAAAGCAGTGTTTCTCAAACTATGGGTCGCGAAAGAATTTTTGGTGGGTCGCGATGACTTATGGAAAGATCTACAAATATAAATTTTGGAAGTATTTTAAAATTAATCTTTGTCATGTGGGTCGCAATAAAATTTTTGGCATGAAATGTCAAAAATTTGGGTCGCGATCAAAAAAGTTTGAGAACCACTGCACTAAAGGACAATAATTATTATGGACTATATGACAATATATAAGAGCTTCAATAATATAAAAGTTAACCAATAATAAATGTGTTACAAAAAATTACAATATCGATGTAATAATTGAATACGAGAAATATTATTTTATATGCTCAAGCGCGATGCACAAAATATCTATGTTGAAAATGCACAATCAGACAATAATTAAAGGCACTTAATAAGTAGATCAAGTTGAGCTTATGAGATATTGCTTATTTATTGTTTGATTCCGAAAGACACACCAAAAGACATAAATTAAGGTCCAATATAAGAGAATTAATCTCTCTCTCGCTTGAAATAAGGACATATATGGGTAACCGGGATAAAATAAGAGCATTTACTATACGCCAAAGAACAATAGTTAAGGGCCTATATTACAAATTATAAGAACTTCAATAATATAAAAATTTGCCAATATTGAATGAGTCATTAACAAAGTGACACTAAATAAGGGACTATATGACAAAATATAAAAGCTTCAATAATATAAAAAACTAGCCAATATTAAGTGTGAGCATGTCATTAACAAAATTTAAAATGTGTAAGAGTCTAAAATATCGATGTAATAACTGAATACGGGAAACATTAATTTATATGCACAAGCGCGGTGCAAAAAAATTTCTATAATGAAAAATGCATAATCAGATATTAATTAAGGGCAGTTGACAAGTAGATCAAGTAGAGCTAATGAAATATTACTTATTTATTGTTTAGTTTTTGGATTCGGTGTATAGGCATACACCAAAGTCTAGTATAAGACATAATTAATTTAAAACTACACTTCAAATAAGAACACAATTTATGAGGTACTGACATAAATTAAGGACATTTACTATATACCAATTGGCAATAAGTAAAGGCCTACATGACAATATAAAAAAAACTAACCAATATTATAGTCAATGCAGTCAAGGATATAATTTATAAATATAAAAAATATATTGAAATATCTAAAGGGAAACGGTGACAGCAAACGGAGAATTTCTGAAGAACACGAAAATAAATTATTATATTTTGTTGAGGACAATTTTTACGCATGTCTTAAAGAAATGCACAATTATCTGATGGAACAAAATCAGCAATTTTCTGAGTTTATTAGCAAAGATACCCATTACAGAAAATGCTCGTTCTGTTCCACCGAAGTTGATCGAATTGTTTTCAAAGATCTGAAAAGTTTATCTACCATTTCAGGTCGGCTTTTTGTTGTCAAAAATAACTCAATTTCTTTTCTTATGATATATGAATCAGATTTGGATTTTCTATTGATTTTCTTTATTATCATTCTTCTGCAGAAACATACTAAGCTCATCAGATCGGGGCATGGTTTAGTACAAGCACCAATACTAGTAGCCTCATCTTCAATTCTATCTTTAACTCTCACCTCAACTGCTACTTCTGGTTCAGACTCTGAGCCATTATCATTTACGTTGAATAATCGTTTTATTGAGGTTGTTACCAGATTAAATATATGTTTTTTCTTCTTTCAAACATTTTTCTTGAACTTTCAAGATTTCTATATTTGTTTTTTAATTTATTAGTATTTTTAATTTTTAATTGATTTTACTAAATCTTTAGTAAGTAAATAATCTACTTACTAGAAGGAATTGATTTTTTTTCAAAATTATGGCATATAATTGATATTCTATAATATTTAGGCTGTTTATATCTCGTGTAGTGTATTAGAAGCTGCTAACACATCTTCTAAATTATTTTTTAAATCCGGTTCAAAAGTTAACGATATAATTCCAAGTATTTATTTAAATGAAATATTGTATAATTTCCAAACAATTTTTCAGCGTTAAATAAAATATTTCAAAAACCATTTATCAAAATTTCGATATTTAAAATATTTTTTTTTAAAAATGATTTACTAATAAAAGATTGTCTAAATTTTTAATTTAAAAATTTCAATTTCAAAATGTTTTTAAAAGTAACTTTAAATAGCCAATTATTTATCATTTAAAATTATTTTAATAAATCATTGAAATATTTAATTATCAGCTGAAAACACCTGACATAGTGTATTAAATTTGTATATATCCATTGATGCGTGTGTTGTTAGGAAATCTGTAGAATCCAGTCGAGTCACCTATAAAAATACTGTCTCGGGACAGCTAGGGTGGTTGTATGTAATATTAGTGTTTAAGAATAATGTTAAATAAAACTAGAAGTCGAATTCAAATTGTATTCAAAAAACTCTGACATAATCGGTTTGACTAAACAAATCATTAAATTGACGATTAAGCATTTATAAATAATAATAATAATTATGTACGCCATAATATAATACGAATATAATACTTTAATATGTATATGTTAATTTCTTAATAGTAATAATTCAGATGTACATTTATTATTATAATATTAAATTGTGCTAATAATTAAATCTTCCTCACATCCCCCCCTGTTTAAAAGGCTTTAGCCATTCTACATTTCGAATCATTGTTTTACCTTCTTTATCCATAAGCTCGTAACTTCTATCATGTAATTTTTTTATCACTCGAAAAGGTCCTCTGTATCTATCATCTTCTTTTTTCCTTATGTCTATCTTTACCAAAACGTTGTCATCTATTTTAAATTCTCTATTAATTCTATCTGCGTTTCTGTACTTAACATTTCTTTGCTTTTCTTGTATTTCTTCAATGATTCTAATTCGGTCATTATTAACTTCCTTTTTGTTTTGCCATTCTCTTGTTATTCGAAACCCAAATACTATTTCCGCTGGACTTTTCCCTAATGTACTTTGTACGGTTGCGTTCAAAGCAAATTCAATTTCTGGTAATACCTCTACCCAATTGCTTTTTAATCTATCTTTGATTGCGGTACTCATGAAATCTCTTATTGTTCGAAATTGCCGTTCTATTAATCCATTTGCACTATGATGGTATGGACTTGAAAATTGAAGCATTATGTTATGAGTTTTAGCTAATTCTTTCATCACACCTGATTCAAATGTCTTTCCACAATCTACTTGAATTATCCTAGGAGAACCGTATTTTAGAATCCAAAATTTCATTATTGTGTCAGCTGTTGTTTTCTCATCTTGCTTAGAAACTGCTGTAAGGGAAATATATCGAGTGCACATATCAATAATTCCTAAAATATACTTTTTCCCATGTACACTTGTTTTCAAAGGTCCACAAAAATCTATAGCAATTGTTTCAAACGGTTTCGACACTTCCGTTTTTAGTATCGTTTCCTTTGTTTTAGTTGTTAGTGTTTTTCTTTTTTGGCATAATTCACAATTTTGAATAATTTCTGTAGTTATCATTTGTAATTCATCCATGTCATAATTTACTTTTATGTAGTCAATCACTTTTTTGCAACCTGCGTGGCATAGGATTTTATGCATTTCTTTGATAAATTTTTCGCGATTGTTTTTAGGAATCCAAATTTTATTTTCTTTTGTCATGATAACATCATCATCAATCTTAAATTTAGTTTTTACGTTTTTCATGATTAATCCTTTTTGATTTTCTATCTCAACATTATCCTTTTGCCAAATCACACCTTGCTTAACAGCTGTCATTGTTAAAAGTCTTGTTTTCATTTTTTCTATTTTAGGATTTTCATGAACTTCCATACATTGAGTACATCGTCCACATTTATCTCGAGATAAGGCATCTGCATTGGTATGTTCAATACCTTTTCTAAATGAAATATCCATATCCAAACTGCTAAGAAAATTTATCCAAGTTTGGAATTGTGCCGTGATTGGCTTTTTTGTTGTCATCATGAATGTTATTGCTTTATGGTCCGTTCTTAATTTGAATTTTTTCCATACAAATAATGTTTAAAATGTTGAGTAAAATAATAAATGGCCAATAACTCCTTCCTTGTTATACAATAACCTATTTCATGCTTATTCATTGAATGCGAACCATATGCAATTACTCGCTCATGTCCCTGTTCGTCTAACTGTGATAAAACCGCACCAATTGTATCAAAACTTGCATCAGTATCCAAAATAAATTCTTTCTGAAAGTTAGGGTATATTAATACTGGTGTTTTCGATAATGCATTTTTTAATTCTTCAAATGCTTCTTCACATTTTTCTGACCATATAAGTTTTTCATTAGTCGTACCACATATAGACTCTAATATTCGTGAAAACATTGAATAATTTTTTATAAATTTTCTATAATAATTACACAACCCCAAAAAACTTCTTAGTTGTTTCAAACATTTAGGTCTAACAAAATTTTTAATTGCTTCAATTTTATTTTCATCCACTTTCACACCTTCATTATTAATTATATGGCCTAAAAATTTTGTCTCATTTGTTAAAAATGTACATTTTTCTGGATTTACTCGTAATCCCGCTTCCTTAATTTTCATTAGTACTTCATTTATTCTTTTAAAATGCTCTTCTTTATTTGTAGAAAATATTAATATGTCATCCAAATATACAATAGCTGTATTCCACAGAAGTTTTCCTAAAACCATAGTCATTAATTTTTGAAATGTAGCCGGTGCTGCAGCAATTCCAAAAGGCATTCTATTAAAACAGTACTGTCCGCTCCTTGTTGAAAATGCGGTTTTTTCTTGTGAATTATTTGTTAACTCCACTTGATAATATGCACTTCCAAGATCTATAGTACTAAAAAACTTGGATCCGTTGAGTGAATCTAACATTTGTTCAATATTAGGCATTGGAAATATTTGTCTTTCTGTTATTTTATTTAGGTTTCTAAAATCCAAACACAATCTGATGTCATCCTTTTCTTTTTTCCAAACACATACCAATGGAGTATTCCAACTCGAATCACATTTCCTAATAATACAATTTTCTTCCAAATTTTGTATAGCCTCCTCAATCTTTTCTTCTAAATGAGCCGGTTGTCGTCTAGGGTTCATGTGGATTGGGCCTTCAGTAGTTTTGATTTCATGTCTTAATAAATATGTTTTTCCAATGTCCCATTTATCCGCCATAAAAACTTCTTTATTTTCATTAATTATCTGATACATTTTATCTCCTTTTTTTAAATCAAATAATTTTATTGCTCGACTAAATCTTTTCTCATCATTATTTGAGTTGCTAAATCTTGCCTCAATATTACAAATTTCATTAAAATTATTTTCTATTTCCGTATTTTCAGTTATACTATCGTTTATTTTCATTAACTTGATGTTGAATTGACGAAGTAAATCTATCCCACCAATAATTGGCGGTGAAACCTTTTAACAACAACAAAAATCACATTCTCTTCTTTGTTACCGATTTGAATCTTCAATTTAACATTGCCAAATGTTTCCAATGGACTACCATTTGCACACCAAATTCCTTCATTGTGAGGTTTAATATCTATCCCACCTATTTCTTTGATGATCGAGCTATCTATAACATTCATTCTGGCCCCCGTATCCAATAGACAATGTTTAAAATAAATCCTATTAATCCCAACTATTATGCTTGGTCTTCCACCCATCTTATCATATACAATTTCTAAATCGTCATTTAAAACAGAAATATTATTTATATGTTTATCCAATGTTTCGTCATAAACAAACTTTTTATTGCTATTTATTAATTTTGCCTCACAAATACTTATTATCTTCTTACAATTCTGATCACATTTATTTTCAATTACATTAATTTCATCACGCATCAAATTACAATCATTAATATCAGTTTTATCTCTTATGTCATATATAATCTTACTGTTACTCTGATTATCTTTCTTCATTACATCATATTTTTTTAATTTAATTTTCACGTTTTTAATACTATCTTCTAAAATTACATCTGATTTAAATTTAATTTTTTTTTACATTTAAATTAGATTTAGATATACTGTCTAAATTATTATTACTACTTTTAAAACTATATATACTGTCTAAATTACTATTATTATTAAAAAATATACTATACTTATCTTGGCGCACACAATCATCATTATTACCCTTTAATGCATGGCTCCTATCATCTCGCCTAATGATGGAGCCCTCCCATTTGGGTGTTCATCACTTCGGGTAGACTGAGAATCCTCCGCTTCGTTTTCGCGGTCTTCCATAGCTGCCACTCTTCGATCGGCGTATCTGTCTTGATATCGTCTGTTATCTTCGTAATTTCTAGATTGGTTTCTTCCTGATGATCGTGTGTCTGCTGTTCCCCAACATTGAAATCGCAAATGACCACGTTTTCCACATCCTGAGCATGAAATCGATGGACATTCTCCCCGGTGATGGCCAGATTCCTTACAAGCGTTGCATCTCAATTCCGAATTTATCGTGTTATTTTTGCATTCTCTAATCATGTTTCCTTCTTTTCCACATCCATAACACTTCTTTTTTGGGCATTATCGACTCGAATGTCCTAGTTCTTGACAATTCCAACATGTGACAACGCGACTTCCACTTGCTCTATTGTCTCTTTGGTAATACTTTTGATTAGTATTCCTTCCAGAATCGAATCTTTGAGTGTGCGGAATAGAATTGAATCTTGGTTCAAAATTTCGTCTTTCTTGAACATTAGAAAAATTGCGTTGTCGATCTTGTATATCGGCAAATCCTTGTCGTTTCTTTATTACGTTTGCGAACGTTTCTTTCCTTTGCATAACTGCAATACTAGAAACTTCAATGTTGATAGCATCAACTTTACGAATTACGTCCTTGATCTCTTCGACTTTTAAAGCATCTCGCATCTTGATCTCTTTTTGGATTTCTTTGTCTTTGACACAATGTATCAAAAAATAAGCGACTAATTCGTTTTTATCCCACTTGTGTTTCAATACTTTGTCGACCATTTTCTCAATCTTTTCGAAAAACACTGGCGCTGCATCGTTATCTTTCTCATAATTGTATAAGTTCAAAAAATCGCCTATCAGTGTTGACGGCTTCTTGAAAGCTTCTCTGAGTCTATCTTCAAAATTAATAAATTTGACATCGACGGCTTCATAAATCGGTAAAATATCTCTTGAAATAAGGCATTTTATCATCATATTTTGGTTATCTTGATCTAGACCACATAACTGAAAATATCGCTTACATTCTTCAATGAAAGTTTCGATTTCGTCTCTTCCGTCGTAAACATCCGGAATCATCTTGTTCACTATTGCCAGGGTCGCCATGTTAAATAAAACTAGAAGTCGAATTCAAATTGTATTCAAAAA
The DNA here is from genome assembly GCA_959609185.1 of Schmidtea polychroa. Taxonomy (NCBI): domain Eukaryota; kingdom Metazoa; phylum Platyhelminthes; order Tricladida; family Dugesiidae; genus Schmidtea; species Schmidtea polychroa. Next base: position 18,496 of record CAUHTR010004455.1, on the reverse strand, counting down.
ACTCTGACATAATCGGTTTGACTAAACAAATCATTAAATTGACGATTAAGCATTTATAAATAATAATAATAATTATGTACGCCATAATATAATACGAATATAATACTTTAATATGTATATGTTAATTTCTTAATAGTAATAATTCAGATGTACATTTATTATTATAATATTAAATTGTGCTAATAATTAAATCTTCCTCACAAATAACAAAACAAAATAAATATTATAAATATTAATATATAAAAACTATTGTAACTTTACAAATTTATTCTAACAATAATATGCACCATGAAGTCCGGAATGCATCCTAGCTTCGATCAATCTTTTTTTAATCAATTTCTGAATATTTAAAAATAATCAACTTTTAATTTAATGGAGTAAAAAATTTTTTTACGGATGTCTAACATTAAAATAATATAAACATTACAAGCTTTGTGATACCCAGTGCAAATCCCAATAGTAGACTAGTTTCGAGCTTTTGGCTCTCATCATTACTATGCAGGAGACGCGAAGATATGTATTTAATATATAAATTTATTATGTCCTATACTTAATTTATGGCTAAAAGTATCGTTATTCATGCCTTTTGGTGTGTTATATTTTCTTTAAATATAGTTTGTTAATTTATGTTAGCCATTGTAATATTTTATTATATTATCACCTTGTACTTGTCATTTTTATTAATTTAATGTGAATTTTTCTTATGAAAACTTAATATATTTCTGATATTTCAGAAAACCTTTTGTAGTCAACTTTATCGAGAATTTTATATTTTAAAAAAGTGTTATTATTATTCCTCAAAAATGGGATCAATTATGCATCGTGCTATTTCTAATAATGTCCCTATGCAAATGCCAATCAAAGCAAACATTCTAGTAAATTTTAAAAAAGTTTTTTTTTTAAAAAAAGTATTTTTAAACATTAAATATTTTATAGGATTATTATTGTGTTTTAAAAAATGAAATTGTTGAAGTTGTGGAGATGGAAAACAAAGTTTGTTGGAAAGTATAATCATTTAATTTGTATTTTTAATATTTCAATGTTTCATTGATTATTACAAAGGTTCCCAACCAGTGTTCCGTGAGAATGTTACAAATATGAAATATTGGCTATTTTATAGTGATTTTTTCTTATTTTATGTTTTTTTTGTAACCTGTATAAACAAAAACAATTTTCATACAGAATATTGGATAAAATCAGATTTTTTTTAAATTTTGATACTCCGTAACTTATTGGATCAAAATTCAACTGCTTCCATAAAAAATAGAGTGGTGTTAAATTAAGTGATAAGCTAAATTGTTAGTGAAATATTGTGGAGTTCTCAAAATGTTTTTTTTATAAAATTAATTTTAATTCAGTTTCTTAGAAAATTCCATTTGTGCGTTGCTCACATTCAAATAGTGATTCTCTATAAGATACTGACTTTTAAAATATATAAACCATAGTTTTTAAATATTTGATCTTAAACTAACCTTTATACGACAATGGCCTACTTTCAATTTTTTAACCCAATATATTTTCTATCAATGGAATTCACGGGGCTTACATCTTAATAAGAATTTTAGAAAGCACTATTACTATGCAAACTACACGTGAAACTTCTTTTTGTCAAATTTCCACTTTCTAGCTTAAAAATGTTTTCGATAATCAGTTTTATATTGCTTAGAGCTCGCTATTTACTTTGTTAATCACTGTATTTCTTTATTTACTTCATGCCTAATTTCCACTAACATATATGCCGCTGATGTTTGACCTTAAAACGAAAGTACAAGTAATTTAAATTTAAAAACTTATAACAAAAATCAAAAATATCAATAACCAAAAAATTCCTTAAGTAGCAAAAATTGGGTATACGGTAAGGGAGATCGTTCCAACACAACCTAAATAAATCACCAAATTGATATAGTATTTTTTGCATTCTATATATATATATATATATATATATATACTAAACAAATATTTCAGATTAAAACAAAAGAAAATAAATTACTTCAAATCTCTCCTCTATTTTTAAAGTTAAATACAAATCTTGGTGAAAAACGAATTATTACAAAGTATTTCTTTTGGAAAATTTTTATTTTTCAATTCTTTTAGACTTCTGGAAAGAATGAATATTCTTATTAAGGAGATTTCTAATTTGTATTTCATTCAAAAAATGTCTATTAATATGGATATTGTAAATATCTGTTTCTATCTTGTCATTAATTTACCATTTTGTTTTAGTCCAATGAAAATGAGTATTATGTTTGTAAAATACTAGATTATATCTGTAAATTAGTAGGAAGTAAGATTTTTTATTTTTTTAATATTCAGAAAACATATTATAAACATATACATGATATTACTAGCTATAACCAGAGCCGGATTTACTTTGAGGAGGTCCAAGGCTAAAAATATTATGTGGCCCTTTTATAATTTTTTAAGCAAAAAGGTTAATTTGTTTCCTGCTGTTAAATAGTTAAAATAATAGTTTAATTTCGAAAATATTATTAGATTTATTCATATATAAAAAATGAAGTACAATTCATAAATAAAAAATCATTAATTTAGAAATTTTTTCTCTGCAAAACCTTCAATAGCAACTTTAGAAAGGTATTATTGGTTAATTATTAGTTTATGTCGCGTCTGTGTGATAACAGAAATAGTGTTTTTGGTCAACTAATGTCAAATATATTTGGTGGATTGCTGCCACTGGATTTTAGATCAGAGTCGTCGGATTACATAGTTTCAGATCAAAGTTTCGACAATATTGTAACGAGTATTATGAATCAAGTGAATAGAGATCGAGATAACCACACATCTGCATCGCGAGAGACTCCAATAGTTATAAAAAATGGTTACGGTCAGGCTATATTAGGTCAGGGTAATAGAACTAATAAATAGAATAACAAAATTTCAAATTTTAATTTATTTCGAGGACGAAATTTTTTAAAGGGGTGAAACATGTTGAGGATACCTAAATAACAATTTATAAAGAAATAAATAAAATTACCTGGGGGAAGATCGCCATGACAAACGGGACGATCTGTGGGAACTCAGAAAAGAAAACGGAAGTAAAAAGAAATTAAAAATGATAAAGATAAAGGAAATAAAAGGAATCAAACATGACAATAAAACCAAGGTCAGTACTAATTAATTAGTACAAAAAAGGAAAAGGAATTTTGAAATCGGGGAAAGGAAAAAACAATATCCTTATCTCGACAGTTTGCCAGTGATAACAGAATTACTGGGAGAAGGCGGTTAAACAAAAAAGGGAAAAGAAAAAATATCTCGATATCTGTCAGAGATAAGGCTGACATAGCGGGGAACGCAGAAGAAAATGGAAATGAGAAAACAAAATCTGTCGCCAGTGCCATAAAAAAAATAACTATATAAAGGAAAACTGGTGGGCACGAAAAAAGAACAAAAGTTGGAAAAGTGAGAGACAATTTGTGAGACAATTTGAGAGACAATTTGTGAGACGATTTGAGAGACAATTTGAGTGATAAAATTATTGGAGAAAATTAGACAACGTCGGACGAAACGTTGTTGGAGAAGCGATTGTGAAAAAGAATTGTAAAGAAAATAATTGTGAAGAATAATTGTTGGAGAAGATTTGAATAAAAGAATTTGTTGGAAAATTAAACGAAAAGAAGTTACTTGATTATTTGAATAAACTTGTGAAGAAGGTCAAAGAAAATAACCAGTTCAAAGTCCCAGTTGATAAACCAATCAGTAATTTGTAATCTTTTAATCCGGTGTTATACACAAGTGCTATTCCTCTCCGAGTGTTGTAATAAGCATTGTATAGTCACCAAGCAGAGTGTTGAATTTATTGTCAGTGTAAAGTGAAAATTATTTGTGATTATCAATAAAGATTTCTGTTGTCAAGTGTTATTTGTGGATCGTATAAAGACACGCTTGGAGTCAGAGTAACATTTAAATTTATCACCAACTCAATAACCCAACATTATTATTATACCTAATTATTATGTGAAATTTTAGGATTTCAGCATTTTCATTATAATCCTTATAATGATCATTATTACTATTAGAATTTTTTTCAATAATAAAGGGTTACCTTTTGGGTTAGAAATTTTCTTTTGTACGCTTGTCAAAAAAACTGAAGTCATGATCGGTGCTAAAGTGGCACCCATTGCAACTTCCTCTATTTGTTGATACCATTCATTATTGAAATCAAAATTGACTTTATAAGTAACAAATTCAAGGAGTTCACGAAATGTCCTTCTATTCAAAATATGATTTTCAAAGATTTTTGATTCCCATAATAAGTAACATAGATCAATAGTTCTAACAAATGGTGCATTATTAAGCAAACTACAGACATCAAAGAAACCATAATTTCATCCACTCTTTGTCTATCATATTGTGCAATACATGAAAAAATTCAAAACTATTTTTACATTGAAACTCTGATCGAATTAACGGTCCGAATTAAAAAATCCTTCCAAAAATGTATTTCCAATTACAAATTACCAATCTATTTCCTTTACCAAATTTACATTTATTAATGTTTTTCTTTACCGAATAATCTTTAATATTCTGTTTTTTATTTTTATCAACATACTCCATCGTACTTGAATTCAGCACACTCTTCACATTATTAGTATTAATTATATTTTAAACATATAGTAATTCATTTTTCAGATTTAATTAATTAATTTTTAGATGATTTCAAAAATTTAGAAACATTACAAGAAAATTCCAATAAAATAGTGGTAAGTTGGTTACAATAATTAATGGAGAAAATAAATTAAATTTGCTTGTTTTGTAATAATCTAAATAAAAAATTAATTTGATAAATTAAGAATCATCTCATTATTATAGAAATTAAATGATTACGAAGAGAAACCAAACCCTAACAAAAAAATCTGGTGCCAAAAGTACTTATCTTTTTTATTTATATTTTTATTGTGTAATTTTAGGTTTCTTTTATTTCAACTAGAAATAATGGATAGAAATATTACAAATCAAGAACGAATTGTAATATCTTAAATTTCTAATTTTACTGATAGATATTTTCTCTTCAAAATTTTTTTATTTTTTTATATTTGATGAAGTTAAATGCTATGCTATTGTTATTTAAAATTTCCATGTAACACTTATTTCATAGATTTATAGATGATTTGTGGATAGGGTTGCCAACTCCCACAACCTCGAACCCGGAAGATTATAAAATTGTGAACAGTATAACGCTCAAGAAATAATATAACAGGTGTTTTTTCACTTTTTTGGTTTACACATAAAGATTTAAACAAAACAATTATTTTTATATATTACATTTTCAAAGTGAAAAAACTGACAGTGACAGACTAATAACGTGGGTAAGAAGAAAAACATCAAATCGCTCGCCGCAAACAAACAACTTAAACTTCCGGTGATTGTGACCAAAAAAAAATCTTGACTATCATTATTTTAGAGAAATCAAATAAAAGTTAAAACTTCTAAACTGCACTTTTTCTTGAAAAATTCTAAAAACAGAAAGACAGGAGATTTACATCTCCCGGGTCATAGTTAACCGGGAGACTCCCGGCAAAAACGGAAGAGTTGGCAAGTCTATCTGTTGGGGTTGATTTATTTCAACTTCGATATCGTTATTTAAATCTGAAAAATCACAATTAGTTATAAAACCATTATTTTACTGGATTCGAGTAAGTTTATTATTTGCAGTTTTCTTCCATAAATCCATTCAAGTTATGGCATCTAATTAAATCACTTATTACGGAAATATATAGTGATGGAATTTATATCTTTTATTGAAATATAAATTGACTTTGACTTATAACTTCGACAGCAATAAAATATTTGTCGGACTTCATGTTTATTATCACATGAAGACTTAACAATGTGGAAACTTTCAAATACACTCAATTCTGTTTTTTGCGATTGATAAGTACCACAGAAAAAAGCATAAAAAAGACTATATTGTAGTTCCATAATTTTTGAAGACTTTCTCGAATTATTTTTTTCGATAACATCATCAATTAAGACCTTATCCACCACTAATTCATCAGGATCATTCTCGTTAAATGTATCAAAACCTTCGCCACCAATTTCATGTGCTAAAGGAATTATTTCGGCAGAAACCGTCGATCTTTGCGTTTCTGTTTGTAATACATCGAAGACATAGTGTTTTTCAACACGCATTTAAAGTTTGTGGTGTTATTTCATCGATAGCAGAAGTAGCATGATTGATACAGTCTAAAATCAAAAACCTTTTCTAAACTTCTGTAAGTGTAACTGGCTGTTTATCAAGTTGATTCAAAATACATTGGAAAGTTCATTTTAAAAAATAATTTTTTAAAAGTAGCAATTATGTCACCCATGGCCAACCGGTGGCCCGTGAAGCGTTTTGATGTAGCCCGGACACAATTTTAAACATCAAATCAATAATTGTCTTTTTTAGAATTCATATTCGAATTAAGCATGTTTTGAATTTAAAAAATTGATTNCAATTATTATAATTATCGATTTAGGATTCCCTTTAATGTCGAATTTAAATATAGAACACTTTCCTCCAATAATTTCCTTAGAATTTTACATATTCTAATTTTAGAAGCACCCCCTTCGATGGTCGAGCAAAAACTACATGACATTTATTAAATTTATTAATTAAAGATAATCAAAAAAAAATTAGAAAGATAAAATTAAATTTACTTACCAGAAGCATGGAACCGTTTTGGAATCATTTAGTGTCGAACAACAAAATCCATTGAATCCATTAAAAACGAGAATAAAGAGTAGGATCATGCATAAGTATCTCTGAAATAGTCATAAAATGCTTAATAAAAAACCAACTAACCGTTTCAAGGAGAGACTCTGTAACTCAATGGTATGAGCTACCAATCCTGGCAGAATGAAACCTCAATCCTGGTAGCAGACCGACATTATGACGGGCCTGTTTAGCATCAGTGTCTCTAAATATGGGGGAATAACTAGGTGATTACGCTGAACTGAACAAGCCGCCTAAGTGATGACAAGTTGAGAATCTACGGGGGATTCTGGCAATTCGCCAAGCACCGTCAGAACTGAATTGTTCAGCGATTATGCATTTATGATATATATTTAAAATTAAAAATATTAAATTTAACATTATCAATTTGAGTAAATTCAAAATATCAACATTATGTTGATTATAAAACATTGATTTAAACACCTTGGATTAAATTTTTATTTTATTATTAATTTAAAATTTAATTCTAAAAGGAAAAGAAATCTGGATAATTAAACTAAACTTTAATTTAATCTGAATTCGTCTGAATTGAAATTAAGTATTAATTATTAGTATTTTGATTGAATGAGAAATTAACCTAACATAAACCTGAATTATGTGTGGTATATTAATAAATAATTAATTACTTGCACTAGAAAGTTGCCATGAAACGTGTGCGTGTATGCCTGAATTGACGAAAATGATGTGTGTGCGATATAAGTGGGATGAATAGGTCATGGTATTGGGAAGACAATCTGGTGAAGGGACCAGGCAAAATCGAACACAAGCCTTCTATCGGTAGTCTGTGAACCCAAAGGAGTGCCCGACAATTAAAGTGCGGATAACGCGCTCACTTCTTGTGAGCACTCACTCTCTTGATACAGTACCAACGTTGATTGCTCAACGGGTTTCAAGCGGAGAAAATGTTGTTTGTATTCTGGGTTACGCTGCAAACAGCACGAATAGGTAAAATGTATGCTTACCTGTAATTAGATATCTTTTTGTTTAAATAATTTGGAATTGGCGGTTTTTGTGAATTAATTAAAACTTGTTATTTATAAATTCTTTGATTAAATATGTATTGTTAGTTTCAAGAATTTTGATGCAAATTTAAAGATGGATTTAACTGGTGACCACGCCGAAAATCAAAATATCAACGCCATTTCGAAATCGACAAAATAGCTAATGGAATGCCTACCAAAATCATGCCAAGACATGCTCACACTGAACATCAGACGATATGATGTACGAGGTTTAAAAGAAGCTGAAGAATGGATCAGGGATATAGAAGAATGGTTGCTGACAAATGGACAGTGATTGACAAGCACTTTCGATGTGTTATTAGTGGCAGAAGCAAAGACATTGTGGGGAAACGTCAGAGAAACAGAAACAACAGATGTAAAAGCCAAAGCGTGGTTCTTAAATACTTTCACAATTACAAAAGCAATAACTGACAAAATTAGAGAATTGGCAGCTATGGAACAGGAAGATGATGAAAGGTTTGCAGCTTTTGAGATACGGCTAAGAAAAGCTTTAGCTGAAGTTGTAAATTAAGGACGATCAGAAGAAGATATCGTTCAAGACCTCATCGCAAATAAAGCACGCGATGCGAGACTGAGGGAGATACTATTGACGAAACTAGAAACAAAAATTGAAGAAACGAGATCATTGGCGAAAATTTTTGAAAGTAACAAAAATGGAAACCATAAAACAGAATTTATTAAAGCAATCGGTCAAAGAACATACGCTAGCGTGACTGAGGGATGGAAGATGAGAATTCAAAAGAATACCCAAGATCCCATGCCTACATCATCACAAAGAAGACTATCAGAATATCCATTTAGTCACCACAGATCAAGAAGAGACGAACATCCTATACGCGGACCAATACAATACGAAGAAAATAACCATGGTCGTCGAGAACAATCTCCAAGAGAACAATTCTTGAGAAATACGAGAATCCCGAATAGCTCAGAAAGGAAGCTGCCAACAATATCCATGAAGAATATTGCAAGGAGGCTGTACAACGAAAGTAGGGGACTACCACAAGCATCGGTCCCAAAATTAACGGTAGGTGATTGTTTTTGTTGTGGCGAAAGGGGACATAGAAGGTATGAGTGTCCACTGGTAAATAAATGCCTGATATGTGGCAAGGAAACACACGGGTTCCGAGATTGTTTTTCATTACGGAAAGATGTTCCACACCGATATCAAAGAATAGCGTGCATAGAAGAAGATTCAAAATCTGAAACAAGAGATTACACCGAGAACAGCCAGGATTTCAGAATGGATCACAGCAATATGGAAGATAGATACAATGTCCCTGAAAAATATACTATATTGAGAGAAGACGGAAAAAACATCAGCGACTCCATGGGTTTCATTTCGTCGGTGGAGTCAAGACAATAAATTGTGAAATAAGAAATGAACGACGAAGAGACGAGCCAGAAGAAGAGATGTACCAGACGAAAGATGGAAGAAATTGGAGTAAAATAATGTTGAATAATGCTGAAACAGAAATGTTATGGGATTCTGGAGCATCAGTAACAGTCATTAGCAAGAATTTGTGGGAGAAAATAGGCAAACCAGAACTTAAACGTAGTATGATATTATTGTGCGGAGTTTTTTCAACTGGAGGTGAAGAAGCAATGTGATACATGACTATACCGGCCACATGGAATCAGAAGACCAAAATAATCACAGTAGTAGTGGTAAAAGAGATCAAACCCGAATTCATAGGGGGCATTGATACAATGAAAGAGTTTGGAGTAAAGTTAGTGAAAATCAATAATATAGAAACGTCATTGATAAACAAATTTTACACTGATGAAGAAAGAATAAATAAAGCACTAGTGGAGATGGCAGGTGAGAATAATAAAGATATTGAAGGAATGATCAGGGAATACGGCGGAATTTTTATTGCATCGAAATTCGATCTGGGATTTACAAACTTAGTTCGACATGAGATGCGGATAACAGGAGGCCCAATAATGCAACATCCTCGACCTCAACCAATGCACATGGAGAAAAGGATTGAAGAACTGATAAGAGTTAATGAAAGCAAATGTTATTCGGTGTTGCAAGAGTCCTTGGAATGCCCCGTTAGTGATAGTAGGGAAGAAAGATGGATCTATCAGGATGTGTGTAGATTATCGTGGATTAAATTCCATAACAGAAAAAGAGTCATTTCCTATGCCTAACACCAAATTCTTATTAGACTGTCTCGCGAATGCAAAAATATTTTCGTCAATCGATTTAGGTCAGGCGTATTATCAAGTGGAGTTGGCTCCAGAAATTCAAGAAATGACTGCATTCAGTACAAGAGAAGGACAATTTTGCTTCAATAGACTACCATTTGACTTAGCAACAGCTCCTGCGACATTCCAGAGACTGATGCACACAGTGCTAGAAGGAATGCTATTCAAGGGAGTAGTAGTTTATCTAGATGACATCTTGGTATATGGTAAAAGTCAAAAAGACCACGATGAGCTATAAAGGGAAATATTCAGAAGAATTCAAGTGGCAGGACTGAAGATAAATCCAGAAAAATGCAAATTCAATAAAACAGAATTGTGTTTCCTTGGTCACACAATTAACGAGAAGGGTATCCAGACAAACAGGAAGAAAGTGGAAGAGATCGAGAAAGCAGAAGTACCAAAATGTTCAAAACAATTGAGATCGTTTCTCGGATTAACGAACTACTACAGAAGATCCATCAAAGACTGCCAAAATTGCCGAACCATTATACGCTGCAACATTTGGATGCGATAAAGATATAAATTGGACTAAAGAATGCAATGAGAGCTTCCAAACTCTGAAGAGACGGTTGTGCGAAGCACCTATCCTAGATTTTCCAAGAGAAGATATGACTTTTATCTTAGACACAGACGCTAGTTTCAGAGCCATTGGTGCAGTTTTGAGTCAAATTACAGAAGATGGAGAAGAATCTGTCATAGCTTATGGCTCGAGACATATGTCATCACATGAAAAGGGAACTGTGTAACCAGGAAAGAACTGCTCGCCGTACATGAATACGTCATGCATTTTAGAGAATATCTGTACGGAAAAATATTCATAATTCACACCGACCACAAGGCATTGATTTTCATAAACACTACAAAAAACGCCAATCAGTCCGCAGTTCCAAACATGGTTAGCTAACCTATCGGAATAAGATTTTGAATTAAAATATCGGAAAGGCGAAGAACACTAGAATGCAGATGGACTATCAAGATTAAAAAGTATGGTTTGCACCCAGTGTAAAACAAGACATGAAAAAGCTAAGGAAGGAAAATCAAAGATTATATATATATATATATATATATATATATATATATATATATATATATATATATATATATATATATATACTATCCAAAGAACAGAAGCTATGGAAAAAGTATGGGAACAACAACAAAAGGACATTCGGTTTCGAGAGCTGCGAGAGATATTGGAAAATGGATGTACACGGGAGAAAAAGAATTGTTTTCCTTTTAACGTAAAAAATACACAAATTGATGGAGGATTAATAACAGTAGAAAAGAACAAAAATATCTTAATGTTAGTCCCAGAAACATTTGCAGGCCTGTTATCAACAACGCTACATGAATAACTATGTCACATTGGAGTTAAGAAATTATTTCATTATATGAAAAAGATATTGTATTGGCCGAAAATGCAAGAAACAATCCAACTCTGTTTACGATGTTGCGAGATCTGCTCTAAGGGAAAGATCGATCAGACAAGAACCAAGGAAACATTTATTCCTAGATATAGCTCTGAATTCCTAGAACAGATTGTTATAGATGTGGCTTACATGGAAATAAACGCCAAAAAAAATATATGGTAGTAATGGTGGACCGTTTTAGCAAACTGATTTCTTTAACTGCAATCACAAAGCAAGACGAAGGGACCATTTTCAAAACAATACTTAATAGTTGGATCTATCGATTTGGAAAACCGAAGAGCATTTTAACAGATAGAGGCCGAAATTTCAAAGGGAATTTCCTAAGACAGAAACTTGGAATCAAACAGGAATTCAGCTCACTTTACCAGCACCAATCAAATGGTTTAGCCGAAAGAGCCATACGAACGATAAGAGATCTTATTACAGCAACATTGGCAGGTGGATGTGAAGAGAGAAACTGTCACGAACTTCTACCCAGAATAGAGTTCACTATAAATAGCAGTCGACAAAGTGCTACAGGTTTATCACCATTTGAGATAATTTATGGACGGAGTGTTAACCTACACTCTAACCTGAAACAAGCCGAGATATCAAGAAGCGAAAGAATCGAATACGCGAGATTTAATTCGAGTAACTACATTCGAACTACATTCACAAGATGGAACGAAAGAAAGAAGAATCGAGTGGCTGTAGAAGTGGAAAAATTCTTAAGAAGGGGAGAGTTAGATATATTTTTGTTTAAATAATTTGGAATTGGCGGTTTTTGTGAATTAATTAAAAATTAATTGTTAGTTTCAAGAATTTTCATGCAAATTTAAAGATGGATCTAAAGATGGATTTAACTCCTGTAACTCCCCAATATTTCGTTAGATGGTGCCAAATGGAAGGAAGGTACATGTACTTGACCATCTTTTTAAAAAGAATGCATGTGTAAGCATGTAATTGGTGTATATATTTGTCTAAAATATGTCAAGCCACCGCCTGCTGCCAAACAAATACAAATCGGAGAGAAACGTCAGCACGGAAGACCAAAGAAAACAACAAAAGCATTACTAGTAGATTAAATTAAAATTATATTTTTTTAAAAGAAAATTTACTGATCACCTTTTACCAATCATTATTTGAATAAATACTGATCACTTGTTAATTTTTGTTTGATCAAATTCCATTTTAATACTAATCATTTATTAAGTTTTAACTAATTAAATGATATTAAATGATATTTAATTAAAATATTAATCATTTTAATAAAATGCTAATCAAAAAAATTTATTTTACTGATCAGATTTTATTTAAAATACTGATCATTTTTACTAAAATATTGATCATTTTATTTGTTTCCTTATACTGATCAAAAAATATTTTTTACTGATTATTTTTTACTTAAAATACTGATCAAAAACATTAAAAAAACTGATAATTTTTAATAAAATATTGATCATTTTATTTCTTGCCTTATTATTATTATTATTATCGTCATTACCATCATTGCTATTATTAATATTGTTATTATTACTATTAATGTTATTATCATTTTTATTATTAAATTAAATTATTGCCATCGTTTTTAATAAATACAATGTCAATTGAAAAGAAATCAGACTTGAATATTATTCATAAAATATTGTAAACAAATCAAAATGTAAACAAATTTGAATATGAAATATTATTAAATACAAGTCATACAACACTAAATGTCATTTGTTTTAAGCTGAAAAGAAAATGATTATTCAAACAGAAATTTGAGAAAACCAAATCATACAACAAAGACCATTATTTTTTGTTGTTCCGGGAGGGCAATCTGCTCCAGGATATCCTTCAACATATGGATCAGTACCTTGTTCATTTCCTCTAAAAGAAGAGCGTTAAGGAAAATGCTAAAAAATTCTTACGCAGGTCCATAATTGCAAACTAGACTATTAAATCCGGAGCAGACAGCATATCCACATCCTATTTTATATGTTGAAGCCCATATTACCTAAAATTATTTTTAATAAAAGCTGTCAAATAAATGAAATAATTAATTAAACATTAATTAAAATAAATATAAAGTTTTTTGTTTGATTTCATACACTGTAGATAATTATACATTGTAGATAACTACAATATTATCACTTTCAACAATTATGAATATAAGCTATAAAATCGCAAAATGTCTACTTTTTCATGTCAAAATTTCAGCTCTAGATGATTAATTATTTTGATGACCTAGCAGTGTATAAATCAAAACACATAATTCTCATCTTAAAAGCTATTTTATATTCAAAATTTTATATGAACATGTAAAAACTTTATAAAAAAAATAAATAAATAATAATTCGTTAAATAGCGTTACAGCCACACGATGTTACATAGAAAATTATGTATTTAGATTACAAATATAAGATAATTAGACAGAAAACGTAAGATCACTCCTACAGTAGTTTGCAAGAATTTTTCATATCATTTTTTAATTTTGCAGCACTTTACTACTGTTTATAATAAAGTTGACATTTCATGAAAAACTTTCAACTTCTAATATTGGTTGATTGGTTTATTTTTATAACAATTTATAATACAAAATCCTAAAAATCAACCTTCCCTTACTAGATGATCTGGATCTGCCACTGGTATGCTGTGTAAGCATGAAATGTGAATATACACAAACGTATGGAAATGGTTTATCATCCTAGAGGCGAAAAATAGATTTAACATACAATTGCAAATGCGAGCGTCCGATTATGAAAGGGTAAAACTGAAGATGAAATTTCGGATAAAACAGAATGAATTCAATGTAATGTTTTTATTAAACAAATAAAACACAAATAATATTCGCACAAATTTGATACTTGGATTCCATGAAAAATTACATTTTAGTCAATATAATAACATTATTATGTTCAAATTCATCTTCAAGAAAAACCTTAACTGAAAGTGGAATAAATCATTTAAATAAAATTACACCATTTCCTATAGAATCTTTTATACGCAGATAAAATTTGAGTCATGTTACTGCCCAATATTTTAGCTAAGTTATTTGTAAATAAATTAGATGATACAGTTGAAAATTAACGAGTATAATATTCGGTACCGATTAAAATTCAAGGTTGAATTTATTTATTCACAAATGTGCTTTCATTGAGCACTTCTCATATTTTCCTGTTTATCATGTATTCAATTGAAAAATGGTGTATCAATTATATAATGTATATGTCGTAGGCAAATGGTAATTTTAGGAAAATAACATTTGGCAAAAATATATGCTATATATACATAATATAATATATACATAATATATAAAATATACATATATATACATAATATATATACATAATATATATACATAATATATATACATAATATATATACATAATATAAAATATACATATATGCTATTTTCCTAGTCAAATGGAAATGAAATAATAGCTAAAGCTATTTGACCAGGCAAATGGCATTTGCCTAACCAAATGTTATTTTCCTAAAATTACCATTTGCCAACGACATATATAAAATGGAAATTGAAATTGCCTTTTACACCCAGTCAAATTGTCAAACAGTGTTGAAAGCATTAAGTGCATTTATAAATTACCTGTAATTGTAAAATTAATTTACCTGTGTATAATGTCCACAATTTGAAGTACATGTCATAGGAAAAGTAAACGAACTTCTTTCGTCAAACCACAACTTTGTACATCTTAATAAAAATTCAAAGCATTTAATTAAAAATATATATTTAAATAATTATTTTTCATTGTTAATAATTACTTTTATATAACAATTTGATTTGATCCCGGATAATTAAAAGTAAATTTACTCATTAATTGACCAGATAATATAAGTTTCTACGAACTTCTACGAAGATATTTCATCTGTCTATTTTAACATCTAAATAGTAGTTATTAGATCAAAAATAAATGTAAATTTATTTCGGCCAATAATTGCTTCTCTACTCAACCGTCTTACATTGATGAAACCATAGGTCGGAAGCTTTTTACAAATTAATTGGAATAATTATAAAAATAGATTCGAAGTCCAATATTACGAAACCGCAATAAAAAAATTTAACTGGTATGTTTTATGTATTATGTATTTAAAAGGGAAACCCAGTGTGATTTCTGAGTTTGAACCTTCACGGATGACGAATTTTGAAAGAAAATCTTGGAAGACAACTAAAAATTTTCTCTTTTTTGTACTCTGTATGCAAATCCAGATTTTGTGATTTTATGGATTATACTTCACTTTTTATTTAACTTCAATTTTTAAATTAATTTTACTTATTAATTATCAATTGTTCAATGTACCTTTAAAGATGACTACGTGTAAAATTTTGTTTTAAGCAATAAAAATTAATTTAGATAATAAAGGGACAAAATTATTTTAACATTAATGGTTGTAATAAAACTTTAAGCATCGAAAACTCAAAATAATATAAAAATAATTCATTAATATGGATATTAATTTCTCGTTTAACTGTGTAACTTTCTGATTTATCAATAATTATTTATTCAAATTTAAATTACAGTTTAATGTTTATTTACAATAATTGAACTAAAAAAATAAAATTACTCGGTCACATCTGAACTGAGGCATATATTCTGTCCCACCATGTAGAATTTCGTTGTACGACGGTCAGCATAAGTGTCATGATTTTTGGTGCACTTATTGGCTTGAATTTGAGCTTTATTTTCTAAATCAGTGTCCCATGACTAAATTCATAATTTAATTTTCATTTTTTATGCTCATAACAACCATTTCTCTTATATTTGAAGCTGTTACTTGGCCGCCTTTTCCCAAAGCAATGAATCTTCTGAATTCATTGTGATCAGTTATCAACTTATTCTTTAAAGTTTCGTCAATAGATATGACCTGTTCTATGGTGCAAAGAACTAAACAAGTATAGAGACCTAAGAAATGCATTATTAATGAAAATATTCTAAATGTCGGAGTTTTTATAGGAATTTTATCTCGATAATCTCTAAAAGGTTCACTGAAACGCCAAAAGATTAATATAGAAAAGACATTAATAAAATGTCATAAATAAAAACATAAACTTTGATATTCACATAAAACTCAAAATTATTTCATGGTTGAATTATTTATTATTTGTAATAAAAAGAATTGTTATGTTAATAAATAATAAATATGAATATAAAATATTAACTATGGTCAAAAATCAAAATTATTAACACAAGTTGTCCAAATTAATTTTAATATTCTAATATAATAACTTAATATTTTTGTTACATAACGAATAATAGCATTTTAATTAAAAAATATTTATTGTTTTAATGTTAAATAACTCAATATAAAAAATATTAAATTAAATTATCATAAAGACTGTTTAGTAATCAGTAATCAAGCAGTGGTGGATTTAAGGGGTCTTGGGTATCTTGAGACTTCATTGACAGATTTTTATGAAATAAAAAGATTTCCATGTTTGGCATTTTCCCTATATTTTCTAAATACTATATTACTATTGACATTATAATTACATTAATATAAATTATATGAATAAAGAACAAATACAAACTTGCAGTTAACTTTCATTTTGTTTAAATATATTGAAATCAGTAATTCTTTTTGCCTCGCAATTAATTCGCCATTCTTTTCACGCGCATCAATTTTTAATTTTCTTGTTCCCGTCAAAGATGAAACGAAAATGTAAGTCAAAATATTTAACTGTTTTGGCCTTTAAGAGTAATATTCTTGATAAAATAAAATAAATAAGTTAAAAAAATTAATTGGCTGAAATTTACTTTTTGCAACTAAAACCCTTTCTCAAAGAGTATGAAGTTCCGTCATAATAAAATTTTCCCTCATTTTACGTGTCAAAAATAATGTCCTAAGTTAAGTTATCACTATCTTTCGTAAAAAACATAATAAAATTCTATACAAAAGTTCATGGATCCGCCCTGTTTCTGGTTAACCCCTTGGCGAAACTGGAGAGTACGGATTTGTGATTTCTCGATATTTTTTGTGTTGGAACTTGTTTGGCTGCGACATATCACATTTCATATTTTTCTGGATAATTTTCAAATGTTCTAACACGTGTTGGTTAAAACTGATTTTATAACAAAATAAATATGGTTTTGTGATCAGTATGCGCAAAAAAAGCAAGCAGATATAGCCCTAAGTTGAGGGAAAATCAAAAACAAGGAAAATACCAAATAAACACAAAAATAGGGTATATAAAGAAGCCTTTTTTGGTCACAATTCAATGAAATATTTGTATGATACTTTACAAAAAATCTGTTGAACGTTCGAGAAAATTTCAGTAAGGATTTTGATTTTTTATGACAATCTATTTATAGTTTTTATCACGTTTTTTGATTAACTTGTTTTCGTAATCATCTTCGTCGATTGTAAATCAAAGCAAGCACTAATGGTTATTTTTCAGTTCACCGCCAACCACATAACACATTTAGTCCATCTGGCAAATATTATCTATTACATCCTTATAATTTAATAAATGTATATGAAGTACGAGGATTGATTTACAATGCTAGTGATGCTCTTGATAAAGTTTGTTATAAGAACTTAACTGACCCACCAGTCTTGGATAGCCAAAGGTAGCTAATGATTAAAGTTATTCCAGATCAAGATTCCAATACTTTGACATTGTACAATACTGAAATCGGTATGACCAAAGCTGAAGTTATCAACAATCTCGGTACAGTCGGCAGATTAGGTACCAAAGCTCTGAAGGAAGCCTTGACTGCTGGAGCAGATATTTCTATGATCGGTCAATTTGGTGTCGCTTTCAATAAATATATTGTACGAATTAGTCCTACAGGCGGTTTATATTATGACTAGTTACCTTCTCAGCGCGATATTTTTCTACTACCTGACACCTGCTGCTAAGTACAGTTGGAAATGTGCCATGTGGAACATAGAACTTATAATGTTCTGGTATACCACGAGTCCGTGAACTACTGATATTTAGTTCCATTATTGGAGCCATAATTTTTAATCAGTTCGTTGTTAGAATCGTTGTGGACAGCATTAATGATTCTAGCTTTACGAGAAGTAACTTAAGAAGTCCAGCTGATTTTTTCATGATCTACTCTTGAAATACGTTTTGTAATTTTAACATAACGTATTCAAACATCGTGAATTAT
>CAUHTR010004453.1:0-16388 GCA_959609185.1 Schmidtea polychroa | reverse complement strand
TATTATGATTTTTAACCGTGATCATCGGTTATACCAGGGGTGGGGAACCTGCGGCCCTCCGGAGCCTTATCGAAATAAATCTTAATTTATATAAAAAGCCCTGAATCTTGAGGATTTACGAATAAAAATACTTGTAACTACTGAACTNTATTTATATCTTAACGATACAAAATATTTAATATTGATACACTGTTATTACATTTTTATGTTTATATTGCATTTTGTAAATAAAATAGTAAATAGAATTTTAAAAAGAAATGACAAACATCAAACGTTAAAATAGAATACTTATAGTTAATGCGAAACGTGAAATCTCAAATGTTCATTTGCTATAACTTCTTAAAATTAGGATCCAAATCACTTGTAGCAATCCTTAATACCGAGTGTAGATTTTCGTCAGTAATTTATGATCGATATTTACTTTTCGTGGATTTCAACAAAATCGCATAAAAGAGATTTAAAAAATTGCATGCGGGATTTTCAACGGGCCGGATAAAATAAGCAAAAACGCCGAATACGGCCCGTGGGCCGGCTTTTGCCCACCCCTGATCTAAATGAATACATTTACTTATAGAAGTACACACTCCATGAATTCAGATTCAAAATGAGAACAGCTCTCATGAAATATATAATTTAATTGAAAATGCTTAATTTTTATAAGTGATTATCCGAAACAGGAGTTTTCTGAGGAACTCGACAAAACAGAAAAGAGTACGGAATTTCATTTTTTTATATATATTGAAAATTCTAAATTTGTTAGAGAAAAACTTGGAATATTCTGCTAATGTTATATGATGTGTTTATGTTTGGTATATTTTCAATCCCTTAAGTCGATTAGGAAAAAGTCAAACCAAGCTCATTAAACGAAGCACTAAAATCTGTTAAATGACAACTACAACACACTAGATAAAAGCTAACTTGCTCACCAAAGACACTACATTCCTAACAATATATACTTTCGATTTGCCAACCAATCATACAATTTGACGTAACTCAAAAGAAAACAAATGAACAGATTGTGACATTGAATTTATAATTTAGCAATAACCCGTCAAAAAATTTTTAATGCGAAATTCTTGGATAAAAATATTGATATAATTAAAAGTTTGAATAAACAATTCATAATCACTGAGAAAAATTTAATGACACTATTAGAATTTTGTGATAATGACATCTAGTTAAAGCTAATCAAAAGCCGATGAAAAGACTGGTTTTGTATCTTGTTAATGGTTAAAGCAAATGAAAATATTAAAGGAAATTGATGATACTTTATTTTAAATAGCATACTATTTTCACTTGGTACGAAATCAATTCGAGGAATGCAAACCTCGTCTTTATTGCTATTTGTTATGATTTCTGCTTTGATGCCGTTTAGATGCAAACTTTTAATAATAATTTTGGACATAAATTAATTCGCTTTTAACGACCAAAATGAGCATCAAAATCGTCTACGGGTTAAAGCGAATATTTCAATCAAATTTGTAAGTGTGGAGAATTGAATTCTAGTTGAGAAATTTTTTAAAAATAGAAATGAAATCAACTGTTCTCATTGACTATTACTTATAAACAAGGAAAAATTTATCAATTTGGTTATATTTCATAGTTTTTTTTATTAAATTAAATTCATTTTGTTATTATTTATTAAAATATTTTTATATTTAATCAATGTAAATGCACAAAAGTACATTTTAATGGTGCTTAGAATTACACCATAAGCCTTTACTGCAACATATATATTAAATAACATTTGTGTATCTGGTCTGTTTCGGATTTATTTTTCACTGTTTCAGTAATTGTTCAAAGCCAATTTGTCAACCAAAGCACGATGAAAATGAATTGAAACCAATGTCACTTGTCAAATGTCGACCAAATTCTACAAATAAATCTAAACGTAAACCTATTAAAAGTTGGAAATTTTTATTATTTATAAAAATTTCAACAAATCTCTTTAGAGTTGACACTATCCAATGAAGAATTAAATCAAATTAAAGAATTTTGGATAGGTTAATATCTTTCTCATTTATATATATTTCTAATTTATATTTATAAATATAATTTTTGCTGAATTGGATTTGTAAATGATAAATGACGTATTTGAAAGCAAACATCGTTTATTTCATTAGTTTAATCCTGATACGGAATTGTAGTTTGGGAATTATTTATTGCCTGTCAATCAAAAGTCCATTGATCATATTGTCTTCGTTTGTAGGCTATAAAATCTTCCAATGACTTTTTTGCCCTACTTTTCTATAAGCAAATATCAATTTTACGACCCAAACAGAAAGTTTACTATCTTTAGATTACTACCAATGGATCACGTTTATTGATTGTGGGAAAAATTTTCAAAGACTATTTGTTAACATTTCAAGCTTCTCGGTTGGTATTCCGAGAATATTATTGCATGACTAAAATATTAAAGAATTTATTAGCAGATGTATGAATACGCCCATTTCATTTTTTAAACCTTTATTTTTTCCATTTTTTTACAAGTTTGTCCCAAACTATATTATCTATAATTTTACATTGATTATGCCACGTATTGGTCAAATATTACTTTCCAAAAAGTGAATTTTTAATCAATAATATATTAAAAGTAAATGTTAAAGTGTTTTGAAAAACTTCTTTATTTGTCTAATATTACCATAAATTGGAACCTCATTGATTTATTGATTTTTTATTTATATTTCCATGTTTATAATTTGAAATTGTGCATTTTCTGAAGTTTTTTGTCCAAGCCTTAATGTCAGTCATTATAGTAACACAAGGGACAGGTATGTCATAACTACACATATTTATCCTTTCTATTGAAATACAGTTCAAAATTCGTTCAAATTCTGCTTTCAAAAGAATTTCTGAGTGATTCACAGGAAAAGATAAATATTTCAATTAATTATTTATTTATAATGTCTAATTTCATCTTTGACAAGACTGTATGTGAAATCTTTAACTCCGACTTCATCATAACCTTTGCCCGTCTTCATTTTTTGCCAGGCTTCATGAATTCGAATAGCCATTGATTTTATAATGACAAATTCCAAAATACAAGCTAAGAAAATTCTCTATTAAATTCCAAAAACAATTGCTTAAAAGTCAATTTGAAAAAAAATCCAGAACACAAATCCATCAAACAAAAACATTGCATTCAAAAATCTTATAAATATGTAGTTCAAAATAATAGATTGTTTGCAGAATGAAGTGTTTGATGTTTTCTTGCTTAAAATATTATTTACGTAAAATACTTCTCTTGTTTCAATATTGTTAATAATAAAATTTGAATTTTGAAAAGCTTTTTAAATTAATGTATACTATCAATCTAACATGGCAACCACAATCCTGACTAACTTTGTAAAACTTCCAGTTACTTTTGACATTGGAAATGGTGTTCTTAAGTTTTTTGAAGAGATTGGGCGATTTTTCCAGCTGCTGAATATTGATGAAGATTTTAGGAAAACTTTGACAAAGTTTATAAATGCATGCAAGAACTGCAATGAAAGATTCAAAATAGGATTTGTGAAACCTCAAATAATTACAGGAAGTCCTACATTATTAATAATGAGAAGATTAGGTTAAAGAATTTTCCAGAAAATCGAAAAATTTTAAAGCATAAAATGGCTAAAGAAACTTAAATACTTTTTCTAATATTTAACGATCTTGCAAATACAGAAGTTAAATTGGATTTAAAAAACAGGAACTAAATACATTTCAAGAAATCAAAAATAAAATAACGAAGTACGATAAGATTTTAAAAGAAATAGATGACAATGCAAAAAAATTGCAGTTGTCAATAATTATCTTTATTCCGATAACGTTCCTGGTCAAAATGGAATCAGCAATTATAAAAGAAAAGAGGAATTTAATTGACGAATCCCATTATTATAATAACAGAAATAGCAAAAGCAAATACTTAAATCTAAATAATGATTTTAAAAACAAAATTCCTTTTGAGAAAGGTTATGTCGAAAAACGGGTTTCGACGCTGGGAGTGACTGGAATGGGACACCGTAAAACTGAATGTCCAGGTTATAAATTATAAATTCCAAAAGCAATGATTCTTTCGACATTTAACCAAATGAGTAAGAGCTATATCCAAATACCAGAAGTGAAAGAAGTATATCACTAAACGTAAGCAATATTGTGAGCAAAATTATTTCTCTGTGTATAATGAATATTGTTCCGATAATTAAAAAAAATGTTTAAATTAATTGATTAGGAGTATTCGTGAAATTGCAATTTTAAAATATTTCAATATAAAAATGTAACTAAATTGAATTCTGAAAAAGCATATATTTCTTAATTTATTGAAAAATACAAATACAATAAAAGTACAGATAAACTAAGAATATTATTAATAATATTTGAATTGAATAATTTTAATGGGATACTTGAGCCTGGCGATTTATACAAATAGTAGCAATGTCTGGTCTGATGTGTGAGATTGCTACACACATTTCTTCTTCTATATTTACCAGCTTTTCACATTTCATTGTCTTGATATTGGTTAATGTTGAAAAACCAAGCTAGCATAAATATGATGCTGAAAATGTAATAAAAATTTAATAGCTTTTACGGAAATTGTTTTAAATTCGGTTTGAACGGATATCCAAAATTCTTCAAATGTTAATTCGGAAAATTTTATTTTGAAAGAACGATCTGTTGACAACGTAATAAATTCTTCCTCTTCTGTTAACGAAAATGATAATTTGATCTGTCGGTTGCGGTAAGTGGATTTCCTACCCAGTCATAATTTTCAATATTTAAATCAGGGAAATATTTAGCCAATTTTTTCTTCTAATAATTCTAAATGTTGAGTAATGATATGCATTATTTCATCGGCATTATGATTTTGAATTTGAACTGAAGGAAACATGTCTATTTCTTTTTCAAATTATACATATTCACCAAAAAGATTTTTTTGTCAAATGCTGATAGTTTATCAGAGGATATTAAAATATTCTCGTTTTTACCATGCATTAACAGTATTTAAATAAATAAAAATATCGGTTAAATATACCATTTTTATGCACCTAAATATTGTCTAATAAATAAGTTTTAAAAGAATTGTTACTTTCGTTTTCAAAAAATATGTATTCCAAATTCAGTTCCAAAATTCGACTAAACATCTTTGCTTCGTGATAACCAACGTATCCCAGTAAAGCTTCCATAGATGTACAAAGTTTTTTAAATAATCGTGTCTGCAAAGGTCGTGATTTGATATAACTTACAATGTTAACTACTTGGTCTAAAACGAATTTTAATGTGGCAGGTAAAGTTTTTGATACAAGAGATTCTCGAAGCAAAAAACAGTATGTCACTATGATGTTTTGACTTTTTTTCTTCGCAAAAGCAATATATCCTTTAATAGAGTCGACCATTGAAAGGCACCATCGGTACGAATTCCTACACATTGGTCCCAAGTCAGTGAAAGCAATAAAAAAATTTTTTTTATTTATTTAAAAACTCAATTCTTCTCATTTTTTTTACAAAATTCTTTAATTACTAAATCATAAAAATTGTCTTTAGTAGCCAAAAGTTCTTTTTAAAAGATATTAAAAATTTAAAATATAGAATTTCTCAAAACTGAAGTTTTTGAAATTTATCTAAATATGACGAAACTGATTCAAAAATATCATTTCCTGTTGTGCGTTCACCAAGTTATCCTGCAGCATAAAAATTGGTTCACTATTTCATTAATAAGACGTACAAATCATATCAGGTAGGCTATACTGATAATGTCGATAGACTCATCAATTTGCAAAGAAAAGTACTGTTCCGAAAGCTTTGTAATAACTTCTCAATGTCATCTGATTTGTCCAAAATTCTTTTTTTAATTGTGTCGTCCGAAAGAGGGATTTTCATAATTTCTTTTTTTGCATCATTCCCAAACATAATTTGAGCAATTTTAGAGCATGCTGAAAAATTTAGATTCCCTGCTATGGTATGTGGTTTTAATTTTTTTTTGCTATAATTTGTGCTACCTTATATGATGCAATTTGAGCTTTATTGGACACTGACGCTGTTTTTCTAAATTTATTGCCTTATTTTTTTAGCACCCTTTCAAAATAATTCCTGTTTTGGGATTTGAGAGTGGCATGTTTTGTTAAAAAATACCGCTTTAATTTTGTCGGCACCACTGCACAGTTAGAAAGTTTATTTCCACAAACTATGCATACTGGAATATGACAATCATTTCCATCAATGGAGAATGTAAACCCGAATTCTAAATATTCATCTGAATATTGTCAATTGAGTTTCTTTGTTTTATTTTCTTTGGTTCGCTTGCTCTCATCATTTTGAATGTTGGTTGCGCTAGTACTAGTATTGGAATTATCACTATAATGATCGTCTTACTTTCTTTTTAAATACTTGAATTTCACTATCTTTTTTACGAAAATAAACAAAAGAAAGCAATCTAACGTCGTTGTAGTCTCATTCTCCGATGTACTGAAAGGCAGTTTTTATCAAATAATATTAACTAATTTATGGAGTGTTGTAGTACAAATTAATTTTTATTGTAATTAATTTGTAATTCCTAATGTTAAAAAATGAAAATTTTATACATAATATTTGATACTATTTTTTTCTGAATATTTAAGTTTGGCGGAACACTTCACCCTTATCCCACAGAACCATGGTCTAGTGATAAATTTGATAACGTGATACAATATGTTCCGAAAATGAGAATAATTCTTTAATAATCTTTAATAATAATTTTTCGACACTATACCAAATGAGTAAGAGTGACAGAATATTGTGATATTGTGAGCAAAAATTGTTTGTCTGTGTCTTGTGTTTAGGATGAACAGTTGTTCCGATAATTAAAAAAAACTGTTTAAATTAAATTATTAAGAGTTTGATTAATGATTATCATGATAAAGTGATTATTAATGATGCACTATGTTCCGAAAATGAGAATAATTCTATAATAAAATACAATTAATTTGGGAGGGCAGATTTAGAATTGACGTTAGTATTTCTATTTACATTAACAATTAATTTGGGAGGGCAGATTTAGAATTGACGTTAGTATTTCTATTTACATTAACAATTAATTTGGGAGGGCAGATTTAGAATTGACGTTAGTATTTCTATTTACATTAACAATTAAAAAATTTTACTCGAAACTGGAGAATCGAAATTTATGAGAAAAGTGTCAGTTATTAGAATTAAGATAGAGCAGTCAAAAGTTAAATACCGAGAAAAATAGAAATAAAAGATAAATAATTTAGAATAAAAATGCTGCATTTTTTTGTTGAAGAAATTTCATTCCAACTATTGGAATAAACTTTAGAAGAATTTGGGATTAAATTAGAAATAGATAATAAAAATGTAGAGTCCAAAGGATGAATGTATAAATTTAATGGATGAAGTGGTGAAATTTGAATGCAGTGACAAAAAATTTGATAAAATATGAGACATAAATGGGATACAAGGGAAACTGATATAATAAAATATGGAATTAATTTTCCAAGGAAACCTATAATTATAAATTCAAGACGACATCCAGCCAATTTGATAGATAAAATGATCAAAAGTTAGAAAGATATTAAATAGTTAAAGAAGTGTTCACCGTGTAATATATTATTTATTTGTGCGAAAAAGAAAGTAGCTGATGAAATCAACATATGTTTAGATATGCTTAAATGGATCAATTTTTTTCTTCACTATTGATTTAGAAATGTATACTATCAAGTGGATATAGGAAAAGATTCAAAATTGAAAATCACTTTTTCAACCAGATACTAAACAGTATTGTTTTAATATAATTGTGGTTACTGTTTTATGAATGACAATTAAAGGATATTCTTACACTAAGATTTCTGTTTGACTTTAATATCAATAATTCTGAACAAATATTGATAATATTTGACTTTTAAAATTAATTATAATTTAATAAAGAAATTGTTTATAAACTTTAATTATTAAAATTTTCATATTTGGAATAATAAATAGCAATTTAAAAGGTTAAAAACTGTCTTAGTAATAGTCAAGAAATTTAAAAATTCTGTTTTTTTTTGGTGGTGAAAAATATGGAAATTATTTGCATAATATTGATTTATTTAGTTTTTGACTTTGAAGATTTTTCATTCTGCAATACAATAAAAAATATATTGGCAGATTTTGCCAGAAATTTAAAATGTTAGAATTATTATTTCAACATATATTTATTAATAATTCTTAAAATTAAATTGGATTTAAAATTTTTAAATTGTAATTAAATTAATTATTAAAAAAATATTTTCTGGTTACCCGGGTAGTTGAGTAAATAAATACCAGATACCCGGGTATTTATTTTTCGGTTATATGGGGAATCCTAATATTAATCTTCTGCCGGGATTATCATTATTCCGAAGTGTTTTTTTAGAAATTTCCAAAAGTAAACTAAGTTAAATTGGAATTAAAATATCAAAATTATGGAAATAAAGAAATTATTTTCAGTAACTTCGAATTTTTTCAACAATAATATTTATAAATTAAAGAACTTTCACGCTTAATATTCTATTTTAATTAGGTTTATTAAATTATATATTATTCAGTTAGTAATATTTGATAAACTAGGAAGTTTGTTTTAAATGTAATTTTGTAAAATTCTAAATTTTTCCATAGGTTACAAATTTTCTTTGAACCGCACATAGCACTCTGTTTGATGAAGTTTTAATCATTGGTGAAACGAAGCTTGTGTTTCATTATTATCTTTAATATTTGTTCGTTTAATTAATTATTTAAGTTTTTTTACCACTCCGTTTACGAATCTTTTTTAAAATAGTTGCTTATTTTTCTAATTTATTTTATCAAAACAAAAAGACGAGCTACATATTTCCCCCTCAAACTATCATTTATTACTTAATATTATTATTAAATAAATTTATTAGTGTAAATTTTTATATTTCCAAATACATTTCGAATTATTATGATTGTTTGTATGAGCTACACAAATCCTGCGACCGAAAATTAACCCACTTCATGTGATCGGATCGAAATGAAATTTGGCAGATAAATTCGTCTTCGAGAACAATGCATTCTTTCAAAATTTCAGATCGATCGAAGGTACTATAATCAACTTTTTTGAAAATTTTCAAAATATTAATAAAATGTTCCTTTCAAAGCAATTTCTTAACTAGGTGATTTTGCGTAATATTAAATATTTCATAGCATTGAGTACGCATTTTGAACTTTTAATTTTTAGGAAAGTAAGAGAGGGAGATATAGAGAGTTTTAAAGACTATGCGTATTTAAAAATGTATTTAATTATTTTTTAAAATCAAATAACAAAGAAAAACAAAAGATAAAAATTTATATTTTCGGCCTTTCAAAATATTTCTCAGTTTAAAACCCGCAAAATTTATCTATCAATTAATTAATTAGTCATTTTCTATCTTTTTCTTTTAATTGAAATTCTAACACGTATTACTATCGAAATCTCTATAGATTCAAAGACAAAAATGTAAATATAGAAAATAAAACGATAATTATATACAAAAACCCCCTTCTCAAAGAAAGCCTTTTGTCACTAAAATAATGTAAGAAAAAGAATAACTGCAAAAGAGAACGCAATTGAATGCTTCATGTATAATGCGCGTACAATATAATAAATCCTATTGATCTAATGATGCTTCGTGACATTCTTTGCTGTATATTTTAAGAACACAGTTTCCTGAATTGATTTCTTTGCTTACAGATTTAAAGTTCACAATAATGCGTTAAATCACCTTATATTTATTGGTGGTATGTATGCAAAAATAAGAGCAAAATTATTACGTTACATAAAAACTCATCAAAAGCAATTAAGATGTTACTAATATATCTACATAGATAATCACATAAATAATGGGACAGTTGCAGATTGGTCAAGTTTGCATTCTCCCATCAACAAATACTGGCAGCATTTATATAAATGAAAAGAAATTTTTTTGCTTTCAAATTTATGAAATACATCCCGATTATTCTTATAGGTTTATTAGTAAGTACACATGTGCAGAATCCATTAAAATTTAATGCATTTTCTATATTGCTTTTTGGGGCTAGTAAAAGATTAAAAATAGTAACATTAAATTAAAGCTATGTCATTGAAGCACAAATTGAAATTTATTATTGTTCTACATTAGAAGTATTAAAAACCATTTACTGGATCAGGAAAAGTTACATCCATTGATTCCGCGAGACTTACTTGCTTATCGTTAACCACAGAAACTAAATTTTGAAGTGTAATATATATGTTAATATCGTAAAATATTTATTTGTGGTATCTTTTAAATTATAAAAAGGCGGTTAAAAGTTAAGTGATAACAACTAATTTCATCTAAATAATTATCGTGCAATGTTAGATAAACCATTTAGCTATAAAAAGAAGTCTTAATGTTTTTTAATTTTTAGTATAAACTCACAAACTCTCTCATACACACACACATATATATATATTTATATAATATTTTATTCATAATGTTTATTTTAATAAACATGTCAACATTAGCATTAATGTTTCAATTCTTCATATATAATTTCTTTATAATCAATATTTGTTTAATGTGAATGTCTCAACATTTAAATTTTTAAGTAAAGTTATTCGTGTTAGTGAAAAATAATTACAACTCAAAGTTTGCAGGTAATGTTGAATATTTTAATCAATTAAACTTTTAATATTTATTAAGTACTCAAATATAATTATAATAAACAATTTTATTAAATGGAAAATATATCATAACGGGTGTGACACCTAAATCCGGACAAAGGAAAAAATGAATGTATAGTCTACTATAGGTATGATTTTTGGAGATGTTAACAACCAATCATCTTCGCTGAGTCACATACATGTGTTGTGAACGTGATACATTTCATCATTCATTCTTACATCATTAACAGCAGTAACAACATTGCAGAACCACTTCGACATGAACACATCTATAAATTTTGGAAGGTACACTGTGACAAGGGAAGTGATTCACTGTCCAGCACTTTGTCTCTGAGGGTATTGAACGATCCATTGTTTATGACATCCTCCGCAACTTCCAGAAGAGTAATGATGACAAACGCAGACCTGGTAGTGGTGGCAGCAAAAAAATCTTGTCCAAATCCCAGAATGCAGCAATTGGTCGATGGATGAAGAAACGGAAGAGTGTTTCCCTGTTCCAGGAGTCCAAGAAATATGAGTAGTGGGGATATATCCCTAACGACCACAAGCCTCCCACTGTTTTCATGTTTTATGCCCATTTTACCCCAAAAAACGTATAAAAAAACACTAAAAACCCTTAAAAACGCATATTTTTTATTTTGCTTTATTTTGCAAGATTTAAAAAATATGGATTTAAGGCTATAAAACGGAGAAAAATGCTGATAAAGCTATGAAAAACGTTTGTCGGCTTGCGGTCGTTAGGGATATATCCCCACTACTTGGAAGAACTAACTACTGCTGAATGCAATCCTGCTGAATGCAATCCTGCTGAATGCAATCCTGCTGAATGCAATCCTGCTGAATGCAATCCTGCTGAATGCAATCCTGCTGAATGCAATCCTGCTGAATGCAATCCTGCTGAATGCAATCCTGGTGATTGCAATCCTGCCGTCTTGCAGTTGTTGTCTTGGTAATAAAAAAACAAAAATATAAAAATAGAAAACATAGGATCCAATAAAAAAATTTATTCTAAAAATGAACTGTAATATTTGCAATAAAGTTTTTAAAAATAAAACAGGATTAATTTCCCACTGTAAGTCGAAGGCTCACTTACTAAAAGAAAATAATCTTAATGACACAAATTCAAAACTCTGTCCTAAATGTAAAGGAAGATATCTACATTCAGGATATAATAAACATTTTGAAAATTGTATCGGGAGACTTAGAGAAGTATTTACATGCCCTCATTGCAACTTTTCAACAAAAATAAATTTTTACTATTTAAAACATTTAAAAGAACATATAAAAGAAAGAAACTCCGACGATGAGGAATGTCATTCAGAAGGAGAACCTGATCATGTTGAAAGAGAAAAATATAACTGGGATAATTTTAATCATATAGATGAATTTCAATTAAAAATTAATGGACCTGCAACCCCTGGAGAATATATAAAGAGAAATAAAAAAAATATAAAAGATTCTTTCTGTGAAGCTTTAAAAAATTATAAACCAACAAGGTATAATGTTATAAAATATAAAATCACAATAAAAGCAAAATATTGGAGAGGACCAGAAGGACCGCAAGGCCAAGAAGACACAATTCCTTTAGATGTTGAAATCGTAATACCTTTTAAATATTTATTTTCAACTAGAGGATTTAATAAAAGCATCAAAGAAATAATTCAAGCAGTAGAAGCAAAACAAGAAGAGATTGAAAATGAATTAGGAGATTCAAACTTAGTATTCAACTCTTTCCAATCTTTAGTGATTGATTATTGGAGGGGATTACCACCTAATCCTAAATCCTATATTCCTACACCCTTTAAATCTAAAAATGTTATAAATGTGCAGAATAAGGATAACAAATGTTTCATGTGGTCAATACTTGCACATTTACATCCTCAAGCTGAAAACCCTCAAAGAGTTTCAAAATACAAACAATATGAAAATGAATTAATATTCCCGAAGGGACCGGAAGGACCGGAAGGCCAAGGAGGCCAAGAAGGATTCATGCATCCAATGAAACTAGAAGACATTCCAGAATTTGAAAAACTAAATAATCTTAAACTTAATATTTATGAACATGTTAAAGGATGGGGACGTGGAAGCAGAGATATTATTCCAATTTATATTTCTGATTATGAAGTACAAGGTAACGGAGTACATGAAAGCGATAGGGAGATATATCTTTTAATCTTGGAAGACCAAAATAATCAACATTATATTTTAATAAAAAACTTTCAAGCCTTTACATTACCAGAGAATCCAACTAGTGGAGGAGGAACGTGTAAAAGATGTCTTCATTATTCAACAACTAAAAACTCTATGATTAAGCATGCAAGATTTTGTGAAAAGGATTCACCAGCTTTAATTAGAATGCCTACAGATCCCAGGATGTATTTTAAAAACTTTTCAAATTTATTACAAACATTAGGAGTAATTTACGGAGACTTTGAATCTATAAATCGTAAACAAGATCTAGTCAACCAATATTTAAAAATAATAGAAAAATATAAACTCATGGATTCATGGAAAGCCTCTAAACAGAAGGAGAAACCAACAAGGTTGAAGGCCTTTCTAAGAAAAAATAATAAACCTAATAGTGTTAAAAAAACTAAACAATTACCATCTGCTTATAAATTATTATTTAAAAGTAATTATCCTGAACTCATAGAATCTAGAGAATATGAATTTCAAGGAACTTCAGAAGATGTCTTGGATCATTTTACTACAAGTATAAATGATCTAGAACATGAAATATTTAAAGCATTAAAAACAAAGTATCCTCAAAATATTTCAGATCAACAATTAGAAGTATATAAAAATACTTTCAACTGCTGGATGTGTAAACAAGAGATCAGTACAGATGATAAGGTTATAGATCACGATCATTTAAAAAGTGAAAATAATTATCGAGGAGCAGCCCATAGAAATTGTAATCTTAATTGTCATACTCCTAAATTTGTACCAGTTATTTTTCATAATCTTTTTGGTTATGACGTACATCTATTTATAAAGCATCTAGCAGCAAATGCCAAAAACTCTTTCAAGGTTATAGGACTTACAAAGGAAAAATATAAATCAGTTGAATATGGAAAATTAAAATTTATAGATTCCTTAAACTTCCTACAAATGTCTTTAGATGGCATAGCAAAAACATTGAAGCCAGAAGATTTTAAAATCACTCGAGAGTTCTTGGAAAAAAATAATATACCAGCAGAAGAATACTCGACTTGTTTAGCAAAAGGAATATATCCCTATGACTATGTTGATTCATTTGAAAAATATAAGGAAACAAAATTACCAGAGAAAGAAGATTTCTATTCACTACTTTCAAAATCTGGGATTACAGATCAAGAATATTCCCGAGCAAATAAAATGTTTCATCTTTTCAACTGTAAAACTTTAGGAGAATATCCCTAGATGTTTATATTCTAGCAGATTGCTTTGAAGAATTTACAAAATCTTTTGTTCTTAAACCTTATAATTATATAACAGCTCCTTCTTTAGCTTGGGATACTATGTTATAAACCATTTGGACTTCAGATCTTCCAGAATCTGATAAAATTATAGATCTTTTAACCGACCAAGACATGTTTAATTTAATTAAAACAAACATTAGAGGAGGAGTATCCTCAGTAATGGGTAATCGAGAAATAAAAGCTAGAAATGCAATAACTACTAGTAGAATACTTTCTAAACATCCTGAGGCACATATACAACTTAATAGTGAGGAACTAAAAGAAGTATTAGAAGGAATGAAAAATCCTCTATTTATACTTTATATAGATGCAACAGCTTTATATTCAGGAATTATGACTCAGTATTTACCAATGAGTGACTTTCGTGAGATATACTCCTCAGACCTCGTGCACTCTGTACGCAGTTCCTTATTGGATTCCTCAGAAGAATGCCCCTCTGAAGAAGAATATTTAAAGACTCTTATGAATGAAATACGTTCAACTCCTAAAGATTCTCCAATAGGATACTTTGTAGAATGTGACCTCGACTACCCAGATGATATAAAAACAGGAACAAGACATTTCCCTTTAGCTCCTATAAGAAGAAAGATTAATGTCCAAGAACTTTCATCCTGGCAAATCTCACAAGATAAACCTCCAACAATGAAACTTCTTTGTGATCAAACAGATCGAACTTATTATCTTTGTCACTATAGACTCCTACAGTTTTATCTTTCACAAGGAATGAAATTAAAAAAAGTTCATACTGTTATAAGATTTAAACAAGCAGCATTCATGAAGCCCTTTATAGAGGAGAACATCCGTTGTAGAAACATTGCAAAAAGAGAAGGTAACCTTTTAAAAGACAATAATTATAAACTTTTAAACAATTCAGTCTTTGGCAAGACAATGGAGAATGTGGACAAGTATACTAATATTGAACTCTTGACAAATAGTGAAAAAGATATAGCCCGTTATAATCGTATGCTAGGAAAGCCTACATTTAAAAACGCACAAGTATTTTCTGAAAGTCTTACTGCAATAGAACTACAGAATTTTGAGAAAACATATAATAAACCAATATTTATAGGCTTTGCAATTTTAGAACTTTCAAAATTACAAATGTATGAGACATATTATAACATCTTACAACCTATATATGGTCGTAATATAGGAATGCATGCAATGGATACAGATTCAATGTTTTTAACAATAAGAACTGAGGACCTTGAAAGTGACATCTCTGAGAATCCTATACTTTCAAATTTAATAAATTCATCTGGAGAATTATTTTCGTTTAAAGATGAAAAACCTTTTACTCCTATAGAAAATGGAATATTTATTCGTGCTAAACAATATTCATATGAAACATTTACAAAACCTAAATTTGAAGAACATACATTTATATTTAAAACCCCAGATACAGAAGAAAGCATTACACATAGATATCCTATATTCCCTGAGGGTCAAGCCGAGAAACCTGTAAAGGATAACAGATGTAAAGGAATTCAGAGATGTGTAGCCAGGAAACTTTCTCATCAAGATTATAAAGACACATTGAATCCAGGTCATAAAGATAAAATCGATGAAGTACATCAACTTAAAAGTGAAAAGCATGATATTTACTTGATAGAATCCCAAAAAGTATCATTATCAAATTATGATGATAAAAGATTCATACTAAGTGATTTAAAGACAACTCTTCCTATAGGAAATAATTTAATACCGATAATAAAAAATCTTGCTAGTTTGAATAAGTTATATGATACAAAGATTACTGATTTTGATATTTATAATGTTGAAATCATTTATCCTGAGAGAATTGAGAAACCTTTATATTCTCAAGTTTTTAATCCTATATGTTTAGAACTTAAATATTTTAATACTGATCCTGAATATATAAAAGGTCTAAGTGATAAAGAATTTAAAGATCATAAGGAGGTTCTAAAAACTAATTTCGAAAAGTTAACATCAGATTCTATCAAATGATTTTTTTCTTTTAAAAATGTCAACAATTAATTTAAGAGTGACAACATCAACCTTTTGAAGGGCAATAAATTTTTTTATGTATGATTCTTTAGCCACTTCTCTCGTTTAATTTTTTTAGAATATTCATTAGTTATAACATTAGCACTTTTTAATCTATTAATATTATTTTTAATATCTTGTATTATTTGATTTGATTTCATTATTTCATCATCAGTTAAGATTCCATCTTCCAAAGCTTTCAATTGAAATAAAAATAATTTTGATATTCCTAATTCTATTGATAAACAAACTTCACGATATAAACTTTTCTTTTTAGAAGTATAAGATAGTGA
>CAUHTR010004451.1:0-11838 GCA_959609185.1 Schmidtea polychroa | reverse complement strand
NTATTATTTTTCATGCCCTGACATAATATTATTATTTTTTTATTTTATTATTATGATTATTTTATTTAACAATACCATATAGCAAATTTTTAGGCAATTTGATGAATAGTACATGGTTATTTTAAATATATAGCAATTTCTTAAGTAAAATATTTCCAGATAAATTTAAAAATTTAGTTAGAAATCCATGGTTTTTGGCTGTACCATTTAATTTAAATATTCCTGGATTCATAACAATTTTTTTTATATAGTTGATAGTAATACCAATTATCTCAATTATTTAACTAGAAACATAACTGAATTCTTAGGTAATATAGTATTTTTGTGTATTTTTTAGTTAATTTATAAATATTATCTGACATTTTGATGTATCAATGCAATATACAACAAAGTAATCAATAAAAACCATAGCATATTGTAAGTTTTTATATATAGTCTGAATTTATCCGACAATATATTTTGTCCCCCTATGTGTATTTGTCGTAAGGGTACTGCTTACATTCAACATGTCGCAAGGGTATATTAATTAAAGCACATGTATATTAGTTAAAAATTCTTAGGCAATTTAGTGAGAAATGGATGATCATAGATATCAGAAATTCGTGAATATTTCGAATGTAACTTACCGAATTCTCATTTCGAGCGACTAATTTATTGGTTAACTTTGTCATGTTTAGTCATTTAAAATAATATTTAGCAAAAGATAAGATATGAATATTTAGTATTTCATAGGTAATTTATTCATCTAATGTTCATTACAATAGTTAATATAACTTCGTGAGAAATGCATGATTATTAATATATTCATTGATAATTTTGGTAGAAAGTCTGTATCATTTGGAGTAAATTTCTATCTTTGTTTGAGGCAAAAGGAGTCATAACAGAAACATGATCATTTGTTATCAATTTACCAATTAAGGTGCTTATTAGTTAGAAATATAGGGTTACAATTCTTTTCTAATTTAATGAGATGATCATTGGGTGTAATATATCTTTGTGAGAAATACATGGTTAACATTTTTAAATAGGGATTTTGAGTAACTTTTACCAAAACAGGATATTTTGTGCGATCAATTTATGAATATTGGTTAATTTTCTCTTTTTTAGTCATTTAAAATAATATTTAACAAAGGTAATTTAGCAAAATATCATTGAAAGATTTATCCATCCGATAACAATATTCCTTCAATAGATTTTACTCTTAATATTCAACCGATTTAATTTCTAGAAATCTAATTAAAATCACAAATTTCCTTCACTGATATCCCCACAATGAATAAAATAACTTCTTAAATAAAATAATTTAAAGAAATAACCTTTGATATCAATCCAAATTAATTCTAAAGATTTCAAATATTTCATTGTCAAAACCAAGTAAATAGATCATTAACCCTAAACGACTTAATAAAACAGTGGATAATTAATAAAAACTTGTTCTAAAACATAAATCTAAATTACTGTGCAATAACATTCATCACAGCCTAATAAACGATATAATTTCACTTGAATTATTATTAATTCATAGCTAAATACTGACTATTTCCCTTGAAAATTTGATATTTTACCAATAAGAACTTTGTCGATTTAAATAGAGATTTCAAAACATGTCCACCTTAACCGATCCCTCACCAAATATTTCTACCATTTTAAACACCCCCTTAAAAATCATATATTACCATCTTAACCGAACCTTCACTAAATCCAACCGACTATAATATATCAATTCTCTTAAAATCCATAGGAAATTCTTCAAAATATGAATTTTATTTAATTGTTACAAACATTCTTCCATTGAAATAATTTATTATCTAAATTCATGTAGTAAAAGCCCACTAAAAGATCAAAATTCACTAAAATCAATATTTTCTACAAATATTTCACCACATTTACCATCAAATACCTAACTAGAGATGAAATATATTGATCATAATTCTTCATCGATTCAGCCAATTATATAGCAATTATAACGTGATATATCTTTCAAAATCACAAATTTCAGTATATTTTACAATAATTTTCAAGTAGATTTCAAATATATCATCATGATAAAATTAGCTGGTTTCAACTTTAGATTTTCAATATTTAAAAGTTCATCAATATTCGTAGAAAATATATGAAAGAATTATTTAGTCAAAGTCAATATCATTACAAAGTCATCATAAAAATTAAATAATAATCACTTGATTATTGTAAAAACTCTAATTATTAACATAACTGTCATTAAAAATAATTTTTATTTAAAATTAAATTTAAAAACAAGTCAATAAAATATAGCAAATTATCAAGAAATTAATTAAATTTGTCTTAGAAATAACACTAAAACCTTAAATTTTAAAATATATTTTCAATTACTCACAAAAGGGTTAGTAATAATGTTAGTAAAATCCCGCTAACTCTAAAAAATTACCAATGAATTTAATGCTAATTAATAACCTAAAATTTGCCTAAATAAAATCATTAAAACACACCAGTAACTTTACGACCAGTACCCTTACGAGCAGTACCAATTGTGAACAGTACCCTTACGAGCAGTACCAATTGTGAACAGTACCCATAGAGGGAGAAAATATCTTGTCGGATAAACTCAGAGTATATATATAATAAAACGAATTAACAATAACTCCATCAAATTGAATCTGTCAAATTATCACAAATTTTGATAAAAAATCTTATTCTAAAATGGTAAGGAGCGTAAAGTCGAAAGATAATTTTAATAACACAGAGATAAAATTAACAATATTATTCTCAGGTGGTAAGAATCTTCATTAAAGTTAGTAAATTATTTAATATTCTGTGATAAATTAATAATAAAATTCAAAAGGGTTAAAATAAGTGTTAGAATTATTCATTATTGGATTATAGAAGGTCGATGAAAATATACTGAGAAGTGGCATGGATATATATTAATATATTTTAAAATTATTTTATAAAATTTATAAATTTCGTAAAAATTCATAAAAATGATCACTTTAATAAAATATATTTAATACAATTTAAAAAATATTTGTGGGAAGGATATAAGTGATAATAATTAGTGGAAAATCGAGAATCGGCGGCTATAAGTGATGATGATATATAAATAAAATTATTTCTATTATATGAGTTACTAATGAATTAAAATATTTTAATAATGTGATAAACATTTATTTGATAAAGTATTTAATCCCCAAATGATTATTTTATTACATTACAAACCGTGAATGGTATTTGACTGAGTAATTATGATAAATTCATATTTTAAATTTTGATTAAATCCTTTAATATTAGCAATTTATTATTAAATTTACTATTTTACACTAAATATTTCAATTTCAAAAACAAATATTCTAAAAGATAATTTAATATACAATGAAAATGAAACTTCAAAGTAAAAAAGGGGACAAATAGTGTTAGTTATTATCTTTCGACTTTACGCTCCTTACCATTTTAAAATAAGATTTTTTATCAAAATTTGTGATAATTTGACAGATTCAATTTGATGGAGTTATTGTTAATTCGTTTTATTATATATATACTCTGAGTTTATCCGACAAGATATTTTCTCCCTCTATGGGTACTGTTCACAATTGGTACTGCTCGTAAGGGTACTGTTCACAATTGGTACTGCTCGTAAGGGTACTGGTCGTAAAGTTACTGGTGTGTTTTAATGATTTTATTTAGGCAAATTTTAGGTTATTAATTAGCATTAAATTCATTGGTAATTTTTTAGAGTTAGCGGGATTTTACTAACATTATTACTAACCCTTTTGTGAGTAATTGAAAATATATTTTAAAATTTAAGGTTTTAGTGTTATTTCTAAGACAAATTTAATTAATTTCTTGATAATTTGCTATATTTTATTGACTTGTTTTTAAATTTAATTTTAAATAAAAATTATTTTTAATGACAGTTATGTTAATAATTAGAGTTTTTACAATAATCAAGTGATTATTATTTAATTTTTATGATGACTTTGTAATGATATTGACTTTGACTAAATAATTCTTTCATATATTTTCTACGAATATTGATGAACTTTTAAATATTGAAAATCTAAAGTTGAAACCAGCTAATTTTATCATGATGATATATTTGAAATCTACTTGAAAATTATTGTAAAATATACTGAAATTTGTGATTTTGAAAGATATATCACGTTATAATTGCTATATAATTGGCTGAATCGATGAAGAATTATGATCAATATATTTCATCTCTAGTTAGGTATTTGATGGTAAATGTGGTGAAATATTTGTAGAAAATATTGATTTTAGTGAATTTTGATCTTTTAGTGGGCTTTTACTACATGAATTTAGATAATAAATTATTTCAATGGAAGAATGTTTGTAACAATTAAATAAAATTCATATTTTGAAGAATTTCCTATGGATTTTAAGAGAATTGATATATTATAGTCGGTTGGATTTAGTGAAGGTTCGGTTAAGATGGTAATATATGATTTTTAAGGGGGTGTTTAAAATGGTAGAAATATTTGGTGAGGGATCGGTTAAGGTGGACATGTTTTGAAATCTCTATTTAAATCGACAAAGTTCTTATTGGTAAAATATCAAATTTTCAAGGGAAATAGTCAGTATTTAGCTATGAATTAATAATAATTCAAGTGAAATTATATCGTTTATTAGGCTGTGATGAATGTTATTGCACAGTAATTTAGATTTATGTTTTAGAACAAGTTTTTATTAATTATCCACTGTTTTATTAAGTCGTTTAGGGTTAATGATCTATTTACTTGGTTTTGACAATGAAATATTTGAAATCTTTAGAATTAATTTGGATTGATATCAAAGGTTATTTCTTTAAATTATTTTATTTAAGAAGTTATTTTATTCATTGTGGGGATATCAGTGAAGGAAATTTGTGATTTTAATTAGATTTCTAGAAATTAAATCGGTTGAATATTAAGAGTAAAATCTATTGAAGGAATATTGTTATCGGATGGATAAATCTTTCAATGATATTTTGCTAAATTACCTTTGTTAAATATTATTTTAAATGACTAAAAAAGAGAAAATTAACCAATATTCATAAATTGATCGCACAAAATATCCTGTTTTGGTAAAAGTTACTCAAAATCCCTATTTAAAAATGTTAACCATGTATTTCTCACAAAGATATATTACACCCAATGATCATCTCATTAAATTAGAAAAGAATTGTAACCCTATATTTCTAACTAATAAGCACCTTAATTGGTAAATTGATAACAAATGATCATGTTTCTGTTATGACTCCTTTTGCCTCAAACAAAGATAGAAATTTACTCCAAATGATACAGACTTTCTACCAAAATTATCAATGAATATATTAATAATCATGCATTTCTCACGAAGTTATATTAACTATTGTAATGAACATTAGATGAATAAATTACCTATGAAATACTAAATATTCATATCTTATCTTTTGCTAAATATTATTTTAAATGACTAAACATGACAAAGTTAACCAATAAATTAGTCGCTCGAAATGAGAATTCGGTAAGTTACATTCGAAATATTCACGAATTTCTGATATCTATGATCATCCATTTCTCACTAAATTGCCTAAGAATTTTTAACTAATATACATGTGCTTTAATTAATATACCCTTGCGACATGTTGAATGTAAGCAGTACCCTTACGACAAATACACATAGGGGGACAAAATATATTGTCGGATAAATTCAGACTATATATAAAAACTTACAATATGCTATGGTTTTTATTGATTACTTTGTTGTATATTGCATTGATACATCAAAATGTCAGATAATATTTATAAATTAACTAAAAAATACACAAAAATACTATATTACCTAAGAATTCAGTTATGTTTCTAGTTAAATAATTGAGATAATTGGTATTACTATCAACTATATAAAAAAAATTGTTATGAATCCAGGAATATTTAAATTAAATGGTACAGCCAAAAACCATGGATTTCTAACTAAATTTTTAAATTTATCTGGAAATATTTTACTTAAGAAATTGCTATATATTTAAAATAACCATGTACTATTCATCAAATTGCCTAAAAATTTGCTATATGGTATTGTTAAATAAAATAATCATAATAATAAAATTAAAAATAATAATATTATGTCAGGGCATGAAAAAAATAATATATGACTAATAAATTTGCAATACAAGTGCATAATTAACAAAGACTTTGCAAAAAATGGGCATGATTAACAAAGACATTAGAAATATTATCTTTGCATTATGTCGAAGATGATTATGGCAGTAATATCAGAGGAGAATGAATGGACAGAAGAAAAGCAACATTATGATTTATAATAACTGTAAATATAATTGTATATATAATTGTATATAATATAAAATTGTAAATTTCCATATATAAATAGCACTATTTCAAAATTAATACAAATAATAAAACAAAATGAATATGTTTTAATCAAAAAGTATTACAATAAAACAATAAATTTATAAAAACAAATTAAAACATTTATTTACGAAACAATAATAACCAATACTACTGCAACATATAATGGCAGCTTTAAAATATTGGTTAAGGTTTCTTCTGCTTTTCCAACATCTTCATGGTTTGTGCGAAGATCTTTTTCCATTTTGATGAACTCATGGGTATATTTCATTCTGAATAATCTAAAATAATATCATATATTATAAATACCAGACCATTCCATTTATCATATCACCAACATTTGGTAGTTGCGCCCAATATATTTAATTACCAAAATGATTTCATATTATTCAATGTTTGAAAATTTTCTACATTATAGAACCGTCATTATGTATGGTAATAATTCATTTGACTTTGATATTGTATTGATTTGTATTGAGAACTTACATGTATATAGTATGATATTCATTAATCAGTGTTGAACAGGCTTGACAATTGTGAACATTCTTCTCGTGACACTTAGAACAAACAATTACGTGACCACACGGTAAATACAAAACTGAAACTTGATTTTCTTTACAAATTGAGCAAGTTAAATACCTTTTCTTAACATCGTTCAGTTTTTCCGTTAGCTTATTTTCAATCAAATCGGCTTTTGCTATCCATTCATAAATCAATCTACTATATCCCGGTTTCAACCTTAAATACATACAACTCCAAAAGTATTCATTCAGTGAATCGTTGTTTACCACTATTTTTTCTAAATACATTAAATAACTAGATAACTTTAAAATGCATTTATCATAATTAAATAAATCAATCAAATATTCAATAGAGGAATGTTTGAAAATTTTTAAAATATTTATGATTTTCTTATCACTGTAAGTATCATGATTATTTATAAAATCTTCAACTGTGTTGTTAAAAAATTTCAATGAACGCTTATCTTCAGAATAGGTTGGACTTAATTTTTCCTTATTTCTAGTAGGACTTCCTTGCTATAAATGACATATATAAAAAATATTGACAAAATAATAAAGTTACCAAATGTGTTTTGTGATTTACACATTCATATTCAACAGTTTTACTTGTAGAAATCATCAGTAATAAATAAATTTCTTAATAACTAAATTACTTTTGTTTTTACATTTATAAAAATTGAGATAGCCAATCAAATTAGAGTTTTCAAAATGTAGAAATTGTAACCATGGTTGAACCTTCAAATGTTTAAGTAACATCATATTGTATAACAATAATAATAAGCATGACTAGTACCCTTGCAACCTGTTGAGTGTGAACAGTACCCATAGGGGGACAAAATATTTTGTCGGATAGACTAGGAGTATATAATAATAATAATAATAATAATAATAATAATAATAATAATAATAATAATAATAATAATAATAATAATAATAATAATAATAATAATAATAATAATAATAATAATAATAATAATAATAATATACTTTGAAAATAAGAAATTTGAAAATGACAATAATAATATTTTATAAATAAAATAAGAATTTTGAAGAAAATAATCATGAAAATATTGAAAATCGTGAAATGTGAAAATGAGGAAAATGTTCCTGAAAATGTTGAAATCGTGAAAATATTGAAAATGATGAAAATATTGAATATGATGAAAACGTTAAACATTATTGAAAATGTTCCTGAAAATAATCATCAAATATTGAAAATCGTAAATTGATGCAGAAATTAAGTTTTATGAATATTTAAGTAAATAATAATAAAACATCGAAAATAAAATAATAAGAACTTCGCAAATAATAATAATAATAATAATAATAATAATAATAATAATAATAATAATAATAATAATAATAATAATAATAATAATAATAATAATAATAATAATAATAATAATAATAATAATAATAATAATAATAATAATAGTAATAATAATAATAATAATAATAATAATAATAATAATAATAATAATAATAATAATAATAATAATAATAATAATAATAATAATAATAATAATAATAATAAAAATAATAATAATAATAATAATAATAATAATAATAATAATAATAATAATATTGATAAAAACTTTGAAAATAATTTGAAAATAATTCTTTGAAAATAATACTTTGAAAAATATTCGATGAAAAAATTCCTGAAATAATCATGAAAATGTTGAAAATCGTGAAAATATTGAAAATGTGGAAAATTATTAAAATAATCATGCAAATGATGAAAATGTTGAAAATCATGTAATTGACGTAGAAATTAAGTTTTATGAATATTTAAGTAAATAATAATAATGAAACTTCTAAATTAAAATAATAATTAGAACTTTGCAAATAATAAAAAAAAATAATAATAATAATTCTTTGAAAATAATTCTTTGAAAATAATACTTTGAAAAATATTTGATGAAAATGTTCCTGAAATAATCATGAAAATGCTGAAATCGTGAAAATGTTGAAAATCATGAAAATGTTGAAAATCGTGAAAATATTGAAAATGTAGAAAATTATGAAAATAATGAAAATTATTAAAATATTCATGCAAAGGATGAAAATGTTGAAATCATGAAATTGACGTAGAAATAAAGTTTTATGAATATTTTCAATAATAATCATAATAATAATAATAATAATAATAATAATAATACAACTTTGTAAATAATAATAATAACAATAATAATAATAATAATAATAATAATAATAATAATAATAATAATAATAATAATAATAATAATAATAATAATAATAATAATAATAATAATAATAATAATAGTAATAATAAGAACTTGAAAAAACTGTTTGAAAATAAGCTAACGGAAATATTACTTTGAAAAATATTTGATGAAAATGTTCATGTAACTAATGAAAATGTTCCTGAAATAATAATGAAAATATTGAAAATTATTAAAATATTCATGCAAATGATGAAAATGCTGAAAAGCATGAAATGGACGTAGAAATTAGGTTTCATGAATATTTGCAAATTATAATAATAATAAGAAGAAGAATTTTCAAAATAACTTTCAAAATAACTTTAGAAATAATAATAATAATAATAATAATAATAATAATAATAATAATAATAATAATAATATTGATTAAAACTTTGAAAATAATAAATAACATCTTCCGCGCGGGCGTTAATATCTTTCCCAATAATAATGATAAAATAAATTATTACGTAAGCGATAATTAAAAAAAAAAATAATAATATAATCAACAATTTAAACAAAATTAAATTATTACATAATCGATAATTTAAACAAAAATAAAAATATTATTATATAATCAATGATTTAAACAAAATTAAATTATTATGTAATTGATAATTAAAACAAAATATATTATTATATAATCAACGATTTAAACAAAATTAAATTATTACATAATCGATAATTAAAACAAAAATAAAAATATTATTATATAATCAACGATTTAAACAAAATTAAATTATTATGTAATTGATAATTAAAACAAAAATAAAAATATTATTATATAATCAACGATTTCAACAAAATTAAATTATTATGTAATTGATAATTAAAACAAAAATAAAAATATTATTATATAATCAACGATTTAAACAAAATTAAATTATTACGT
Source organism: Schmidtea polychroa (assembly GCA_959609185.1). Taxonomy (NCBI): domain Eukaryota; kingdom Metazoa; phylum Platyhelminthes; order Tricladida; family Dugesiidae; genus Schmidtea; species Schmidtea polychroa. The sequence goes on along the minus strand of CAUHTR010004451.1, from coordinate 1,877 downwards.
AATCGATAATTAAAACAAAAAATAATAATATTATCATATAATCATCGATTTTAACAAAATTATTACGTAATCGATAATTAAATTAAAAATAAAATAATAATATGACCTTGAAAATAATAATATTTTGAAAAATAATAATATGACCTTGAAAATAATAATATTTTGAAAAGTAATAATATGACCTTGAAAATAATAATATTTTGAAAAATAATAATATGACCTTGAAAATAATAATATTTTGAAAAATAATAATAATTATAATAATAATAATATCTTTAGAAATAATAATGTTAATAATGAGATATATGGCTCAATCGAAAGGTCCTGGATTGGGCTTTCAACTGAGCTATCGTTGAATAATGTTCGTTGGCGGGAACTCTGTAAATTTAAATTTTAAAATATGACCTTGAAAAAAATTTTGACCTTGAAAAAATTTTGACCTTGAAAAAAAAATTGACCTTGAAAAAATAAATGACCTTGAAAAAAAATTTGACCTTGAAAAAAAATAATATTTTAAAAAATAATAATAAAATAGTCAAATGACCTTGAAAATGGTCTCGGAAAAATGTTAATAACTTTGCCAATATTAATGATGGTGATGACCATTATAACTCATTTGAAAGGTCTTGCACCAAGCTTCAAAACAAGCTATCGATCGATGAAATAAAATGATGGGAACGATAACTTTTGGCATGCCAAATAGTAGGGCACCGCTAGCACACTTAATAATATTTTTGAAAAATAATAATAATTATATGACCTTGAAAATGGTCTTGGGTAAATGTTAATAATTTTGTCATTAGTGATGATGATGGTACTTTCAATAGCTCATTCGAAAGGTCTTGCACCAAGCTAATACTAATAATAATAATAATAATAATAATAATAATAATAATAACAATAATAATAATAATAGTAACAAGATATATAGCTCATTCGAAAGGTCTTGGATTGAGCTTTAAAATGAGATATCGATGAATAATTTTCGTTGGCGGGAACTTTGAAAAAATTAAAAATAAAATAATAATATTTTTAAAAATAATAATAAAAATAATAATATTTTTAAAAATAATAATAAAAATAATAATATTTTTAAAAATAATAATAAAAATAATAATATTTTTAAAAATAATAATATTTTTAAAAATAATAATATGACCTTGATGACTCATCGCGATGACTCATATGGCCTTGGGAATGCCCTTGGATGAGTCATGCGACCTTGAAAATGACCTTGATGAGTCATTGCATGACTCAGATGACCTTGAAAATTTTTTTGATGAGTCATAGTATGAGTCATATGACCTTGAGAATGACCTTGGATGAGTCATACGACCTTGAGAATGACCCTGGATGAGTCATACGACCTTGAGAATGACCTTGGATGAGTCACGTGACCTTGAGAATGACCTTGGATGAGTCATGGTCTTTGTTTAAATGATCTTGAAATTTTTTATGACTCATCGGATGAGTCATATGACCTTGAAAATGACCTTGATGAGTCATAGGATGACTCAGATGACCTTGGGAATGTCCTTGGTGAGTCACGGGCTTTGTTTAAATGACCTTGAAAAAAAAATTTGGCCTTGATGAGTCATATTATGACTCATATGACCTTGAAAATGACCTTGGTGAGTCATAGGATGAGTCATGGTCTTTGTTTAAATGACCTTGAGAAATTTGATGAGTCATCGGATGAGTCATGGTCTTTGTTTCAATGACCTTGATGAGTCATATGTCTTTGTTTAAATTTGACCTTGAAAAAAAATGTACTTTTAGACTCAGCATTTTTTAAAAATTTTACGACCGGGGGGGGGGTGGGGGGGGTACTGTGCTAGCGGTGCCCTGTGCCAGCGGTGCCCAATCCATCTACTGAG
>CAUHTR010004450.1:0-36156 GCA_959609185.1 Schmidtea polychroa | reverse complement strand
AAACCTCTCGAGTTTCCTAAATTGATGGTAATAGTAATTTATGTAAGATTCTAAACCTGTAGGATCACTTGATCTATTTCTTGATAACTTTAATGCTGACATAGTAACCCCAGCTCCCATAGTAGGAATTCCACCAGCTCCATGCCGATAGACAATACCGGGTATTTTTATCGTTACTCTACTTAAATCAATTTCTTTCCCATGAACATCTTCCATATAATCCTACGAAGTCAGCAAATTAATAATATCATAACCAGTAATGGAATTGAAATCATGTTCCAACCAATACAATGTGAATTTAATGTGTTAATGAAATTAACCAATATTGGAAATGATTTATCTATCACTATCATAAAAATGGTATCTCAAGTTAATAAACTACTTGACAAATGTTGAAAATTAACTGAATCGTACAAATTTGATTATGCTAATTTGTACTTTTAATTATTATTGTTTCCAAGATTAAAATATTATCCTCACACTATAGAATTTATTTTAATAAACTTTTAGAAGACAAATACATTTTTTCTGACATGATCTTCTTGCTTTTCAACAGACTTAATTCATCTGTCAAAAAGCTTTTGTATTCAGCCTTATTAAAAAATGTTTTAAGCTGAGTTGTCAGCTACAAATACACCTCTGACTGCAGAGTACCTTGATATTTGGGATATTTGACTTAAGAACCATTTTTCTGGGCGATTAAGATTATTTGTCTTCAAAATAATATTTTTTCCATTTTTATTTTTTTTAAATAACTTTTTATTTTTTAATTTTAAGTTTACTTTAATAATTCTGATCAATTTTAAAAATTGATTTATTAATTTATTTGAATTAAGTTTCTTTAATTTAAAAATATAGCCCATTTATGACACGATTTTATACTGAATTTATCGATCCAGTACTAACACAGAGTAAACCATAGTTTACATTTTGTAGATCCAAGAACCGGAGTTCAAACACAGTTTATTAAATCGTATTGGGCAATAAATATCGCTAAAAAATGAAAGGCTTTGATGGAAATTTAATGGAAGAATACTTAGCACATTTTATGTGATGGGATAATAAATGTAAAAAAAGATTTGAAAAGATTATTAATTTAATAAATAGGTATTATTAAATTTTTTGAACTCGTTTATCTTTTTTCATGTCATAAAGTTGTGATTTTTGTAAATTCTTATTATAAAGTAAAAGTATACATTTTCAGTCTAAGTAAAATTCATATTATGATGCTTTTTCTGACGAAAATGTACAATTTTATTTTTTAATTTATTCGGAGGAAAATTGTAATTCTGATCCAATATTTTTTGGTTAAATGTCAATCTGAAATTCACACTATAGTCAAAGGGTCTTTAAGTCTCGATTATTATTTCTAGATAAAAAACATTAAAATTTATTTTTAATGATTTTGTTAACGGATATCTTCGAAGCAGATGTTTCGGATATGTTTTCCAATGAATACAAACATAATTCTTTCTTCACAACTTTATGAAATGCGTAAATTTATTTTTTCCTCTTTTAAATGTATTGTTAACGACATTTTAAATATATCATAATTAAATCGTATAATTATTTACAAAACAATTCACAGTTTAGAAATGTTAATCTTTGTTTCCCCCGATTTTAAAAAAAAAATATTGTTTATTTTATTTCTATTTTAATTTTTACTCGAACAAATACGAATAAATCGACTTGGGATGTTGAAAAAACTGGAAATCGTCATCACTGTGGCACAAACAGTTCAATGGTGGATTCTTATAACTGCGGGTTCATATGACGATATAGTTTGAAGGATAAAAAACTTTCCACAATCTTTTGAGACATATGTTATTTCACTTCATATGAACTTGTAAAAATTATTGAAATTCAAAAAAAATTTAATCATTTTTTATTACATATTGGAAGAACAAAAAAAGATTGAGTAATTCTACTATACGATTATATTTCGAAAAATTGATTTAGTTTATTGATAAATCAATTATTAAATATATTTCAAATTTATAAATATATATTTATATTATATTATTAAAACAATTATTAACCCTCTAATGCCCAATTTTTTTATCGTCGCGCAAAAACTCTCCTTACATAAATAAATGCCGCTGAAACTAAATCTGTATTCAATTTTTTGTTATCGGTATATTGTCACTTGGTATACCTAGTAAAAGTTGTTTATAGTGTATAATCGTCGTTAGTTATCCAACCTATACAATATTTGAATTTAGCATTATATGGGATTTAGTGTTTTTCGCCTTAAGGCGGAGTTGGGAATTAAAGGGTTAAATATATTTCAAATCATTGATTTGTAGATATTATTAAAACAATTATTAACTTTAAACCACTGAAATAGAATTACGAGGTTCCGAAGTTCTCAACCAAACTGACCGTTACAACCAAACCATGCGTTTGATTATGTTCAAACCTGCAAGTTGCGGTGGGGACTTTTACAGACGAAAACGGTCTTACTGTTTGGAACGCGAAAAGGTTTTGATTTGAATTGAATGGGGTTTTTATGATGACTGTATGTAAATGGTTTTAGTTGTTAAAGGGTTAAATATATTTAATATAATTGATTTATATTATATTATTAATAATTATTAAATATATTTCAAATTTATAAATATATATTTATTTAAAATAATTATTAAATATATTTAAAATCATTGATCTATATTATAATATTAAGATTATTTCAAATCATTGATTTATATTATATTATTAAAATTATTAAATATATTTCAAATTTATAAATGTATATTTATTTAAAATAATCGTTGATTTATAATATATTATTAAAACAAATATTAAATATATTTAAAATCATTGATTTGTAGATATTAAAACAATTATTAAATATATTTCCAATCATTAATTTATATTATATTAATACAAAAATAATTATATCTCACTTATATAATTATTTAATAACTAACAAATAATCATTAAAAATTGCATAATAATATACCAGCCTTACATTTAAATTAGGATGATAAGTAAGCCGTGCATCACTAGTCAAAGTGACATATTTTTTAGTTCTTTCCTTTGCCAAAGTTTTGTCTCCCCGGCGTTTATATAGAAGTCCTTGCTTCATAGGAATAGCTCGACCGACACCGATACCATTTGCACTAGTTTTCTTTTCAGTTTTCTATGAATATCAAAACTAAACCGATATTTCTTTTGATTGAAAAACAAAAACACTTAGTAATGGATTTTAATATTCGATGATATAGTGAAAAAGCAAATAAAGCTTAATTAAAAAAATCAATATAACTAAAAATAAAATATCCCAAAATAATAGCTAACAATAGGTATTATTTGATAGAGGAAAAAAAACTAGACATCACTAAATATCAAGCAATAAATCCCAAAATATACAAAGAATAAAACTGTGAAAACCATGACAACAGACAACTTACACACTAACACCAAATTTATATAAACGAAGCGATGCGTGCGACTGACAAATGACTATGAAAACTCACAAACAATGTGGAGCGCCTTCTCACTTTGCGTACTTGATTAGGAGTTCCAGAGGCTAAGTTATTGGATTTGTCATCTATCTCAATATCCTACGGTTGTAAAGAATGGAAAGCATTTATTTTTTAAATATTATTTTATAATAATAAAATATCTAGAATTCAAACAATTAATTTACTTGAAAAGGTTGTTGGACGACGTTTGGAGGCCCTTGGCCTGGCTTTTCACGCAATGACACCGAGGTAGTTGAAGATCTGCTAAATTGAGTGCTTGGAGGTGATGAGGAGGAATGTTGATGAAATGGTGCAGTTGATATATTAGACTCTGTAATCTTATTATTATTGTTTGAAGGGATTTCATTCGATGATGAAAGATTAATGGATGCAAATGGACTAATAATATTATTGCTATTTGGAATTGGAGAAGAATTATTAGAGGCTAATTGTTTAGCTTTCATAGTGTGCTAAATTAAAGAAAATTATATTAAAATAATATATATAATATTATAATAATATTTGTTTCAGCCGATTTCGGCTTTAAGTCTGTGCGCGCGTTATTTTTGTCGTTTTTATTGCCTCTGTGTGCGTGTTATTATTAAAATTGTTTTTCGTATTGGTGTGCGCAACATTTTTTATTTTAATAATGTTGAATTGATTATTTTTTTCTTATTGGAAAGGAATTCTGGAATTTGTTTTAAAAAGAAGATTCGTTTGGAACGATTTGAAATTTAAAAATTTAAAAAGAATGACGGAACAATTGACTTTGAGGGGATAACTTACTGGTCATGATGGACCTATTACCTATCATGGGACTTTAATGTTATGAGATTTATCTGAAGGAAGACATTTGTACACTTTAGAAAGAGGTGATATTATCAATGAACTTATCTTCTCACCAAACAGATATTGGCTATGTGCTGCAACTGGCTCGTTTATCAAGATTTGGGATTTGGAAAATAAAGTTTCGGTTGGAGATTTAACAGCTGAAGTTATTGATAATAAATCAAAAGCAACTGCAGAAGTCACTTGCTTGTCATGGTCAAAGATGGTGAAACTCGAGCTCATGTTTTGTTGACATATGAACAAATGATTAATCAAAATAAAAAATGGCTTGTTATATTTCATTCTGATTTATTCAATATTTTAATAATCATTAGGAAGGATTATAAGAACTTTTTTTAAAATTACACTTTGATATCTTTTTCCATTGTATTTATTATAAATTGTATTTTTTATAAATCAGTATATATCAGTATATGATTCGAAGTCAGGCTTTATAATAAATACAACATTAGGTACGATATAAAGGGTTTTCATATTCATTTTGAATCCTTTCANCAATAATAATAAGGAACATGAAAAATAACCTTGCTTGATGCCTTCATCGTTCCAAAATTTGGATTTTGGATTAATGATTGCGATGATTCCCGAGTTGGTGGAATCGGTGGTGATGATACTGGATTAAAAAGTATCTGCTGAGTATTGGTAAGTTTATTTACCAAATTTAATTGATTATTAGGTTTAAACTTAGATATTGTTCCCATTCCAGAATTATTGAAAGATTTAGACTGATTTGTTTGATTCAATTGAGTAAGATAAGAATTTCCAATATTCATTGGTTTCTGTTGAACTCTCATTGAAACTTCTCGTTGAATTCGTCTAATTCGAACTTGATCAAGAGATATTGCTCCTTCTTGGAAAACCTTTTCAACATTTAATCCGTACGTGGCACATGTTTCATAATAGGCACTCATTTTTAAATCTGCAGCAAGTTTTCTAGCTCGAGAATCGTCAATAACTCGGGGATTTGATTCACTAATATAATCTAGAAAAATTAAGATTTTTATTACTTAAATATAAATACTTTTTGAGCATAATATTAACTTATATTAGTGTAAATAAAATCTAAAATACGCATTCTGCCAGTATTTCAAAATCAGCTGCAAGTTTATTGGTCGCTCTCTAAGAAGAATGGGAAGCAATTACCCAAGGAACTATATCAATAAACTTATACATTCAATGCCACAACATGTAATTGCTGTTTTTAATACTAATGGAGAGTGAAATATATTAATTTTACATCTATAAGGCTCGGTTTTTTTCATGGGTGTTACTAATTATAATTTTTCTAGGATGTTCATTTACTTATGACAATGCATTGTATATAAAAACTGCAATGATTTTGTGATGATTAGCTCGCATCGTGCATAATGATCTTTTAACAATAAAACTATACTGGTTTACAGCTTCCAATGCGGGTTTTTAAACGATAATAGGTTTGACAAAAACGATATAAAAACCCTAATATTGTATATATTTAAAGCTCTAGATAGAAAGTAAACAATTAGGTGTTTAGACTCGCCTGAATCCACGTAAGTTATGATATATAGCAATGATAACACATAAAGTAACTTGAACTATATTTTAATATATTTCTTTAAAGGTCATTAAGAAACGATAATCGATTTGAAATCGGGCTTCTATAACCGATAATAGCTTTACCAAAAAACGATATTAACTTCCAATATACATTACTAAAACGTAATGTAATTTTTATGTTTAAATAAAAAGTTAACAAAAAATAATTTTGTATGTTGAATATGAAATAAATATTCTACGTCCAAATGATTTCACGCTATTTGGCACATTAAATACATTTCTATGGCTACATTTTTCATAAATTTCATAACCTCATACATATTATTATATCTCGAACTATGATCCCTTTAAGGTGCGAGGCAATTTCAATATGGTATGTTCCAATTTTTAGTAAAATGTTCATATAATTCATATAAAAAAGTTTTTCTTAACTTAAGATAGGTTGCTTATCTTTATGTCAATTGAAAGTCAAGATTTATAAGTTCTCGCAGTACAGTGTACCAGTCACAACTATGAATTTATATTAATTTAAAAATTTAATATCTAGTGTATATTTAATAATAGCTTTGCGTTTCGCAATGCAGTGATGTTATCTGTGAATTGCTTCACTCTCAAGCTTAGAGACTTCCATTGTATGTTTGTTAATATCGTTTTTAGGGAAACCTATTATCGCTTTCAAAACAGATAATCGGATTTCCGAAGTTTCGTTTATCAACCCTAATCGGAGGAATGTTTAAATAGCTATAAATTTCCTTTTTGCACGAAATTATTAGTTTCAAAATTTTGAAAGAACTGTTACTCGGAACAAAAATGTAAAATTGTCGAAAAATCTTCAGTAATAAGACTAAAACAGAAGGATTGGAAAAATAGCAGATACATAAAAGTATTCTCAGGTCTACTTATATCAAGTAAATGTTGAGGATAATTACTTTACCAGAGAACATAGTGGGGATTTTATATAATTGCTTAGAAGATAGAATGGAACTAGAATCTTAATAATTAGTCTTAAATTCATCATCTTTATTATTAAAAATTCTGGCTGTAAAAATTCATAAATCAAAAGATTTTTCATTGTTTTAATGAATATTTATAACAGATGAAACAGAAAATCTTGCAAGGAAATATAACGTCTCTTAGCCAGATCATAAATCAAATGTAATTGAGACCATGAAACATCGAAATTAAACTATTTTAACGTTGTTACCGAGATATAAGTGATAAATATCTCAATTGAAAGAAAGAAATTTGAAGTGAGTGATGCTGAAAAACGAAGCTTTTGTTTTCTTGAATTGTATTGCTAATGAAATTGTAACTTTGAAATGAAACTATTTATTTACTGTCAGCAATTGAGTTATCTGATTGTATCCATAGATCAACAACTGTACAAGTTCTCTTGTAGTAAATTTAGAAATTCCAACGCGAGAAACATATAATCAGGAAAACAAATTAAAACTTCAGTAGATCGGTTTTAGAGTATTTTAGTGCATTCCCAGACTATCCGAATTTAGCACTCTATTCTCTATGAACTTTAAGGCCGAAACTATAATACTGCATACAAAATTCAGAAACAGTTAGGCCGATGAATTGAAAAAAAAGTTTTTGGTTCAGTATATTAGAAAACCTCGAGGTGATAATTGAAATGTATAGATCAATTAAATAAAGAAATTAACCAATGACTTAGATAAAACAAATATCTAAAACTTCAAAAATCAATTTTCTTTTCAATAATGAATGGTATCAACAAATAGATGGGGTTGCTATGGGTTCTCCTTTAGCACCAACGATGGCTTCAATTTTTTTAACAAACTTAGAAAAAGAAAATTGCATCTTTCCAAGGTATGAAACCCACTGTTTATAAACGGTATGTGGATGATATATTTCTTATATTTGAAAATCAGAGGCATGTTGACCCGTTTTTGCATTATATGAATAGTCTACATAAAAACATTGTATTTACATGTGAAACGGAAAAAAAATCATCACTTGCTTTCTTGGATTTGTTAATACAACGCAAAGAGAAACACTATGAGACAGAGATTTATAGAAAACCAACTGATACTGGTCTCTATACTTCTTCCGAAAAGTTTTTGTGAATTCAAGTATAAAAGAAATATGGTGAAGGGGTTGATTTATCGTGCATGGTCTTTGTCTTCTACTTTTAAAAATTCGGTAAAGAGTGTTGACGTGTTGGTTGAACTGTTGATGAAGAATGGTTATTCAAAATCCTTTTAGTAATTATGGTGAAAGAGACTGTTGACAAATTTATTAAAAATCCTAAGGATCCATGTTTGAGAAAATTTGGGTGTGATCATGTTGAGATGTGTGAGTCTGATGAGTTAAAATCTGTGTGTGATTTTGTTGAGGTGTGTGAGTCTGATGAGTTAAATAAATTAAATAGTGTGAGCAAGGATGATGAGCCTAAATTTGTGTTAGTATTGCCGTACTCAGAAGGTTTTAAGGATTATAAAGTGAAGATAAAAAAGCAGTTAGGGAATTTAAACTATAGGATAGTGTCAACTTCATGGAAAGTACGCAATATGTTTATTAATAAGTCAAAGACTCCGGTTGAATTGTTTTCCGATCTCGTTTATCAGTTTACATGTAATGGGTGTAATGCCACATACATTGGAGAGACTTCCCGTCATCTCTGTATTCGAGCTCGAGAACATTGTAGACCGAAGTCTTTGACCCATATTGGTGAGCACAATAAGGGCTGTAAGATTAAAATAGGTATGTCTGATTTTAAAATTTTATTAAAAAACTTCGATAATTATTGGGAACGTGTGATTTGTTAGGCGTTGTTGATAAAATCATTGAATCCGAAAATTAATGTGCAGAATGCTGTAAATACTTGTGTGTTGAGTGTTTTTAAATAAGCTTTTTTGTGTATTGTATGTATTGATTGTTGTGTTAAATTAAATAATTAATAAAAAAAAATTTTAAATTTTTAAATTATTAAATTAAATTTTAAATGTTAAAGTTTTAAAAAATAATATTTTTTATAAAATAAAAAATTTTTATATATAATTAAATTTGTTTAAAATCCTTTATTTAATGAGTATTATATCCCACCTGATGATGACAGGAAAACTGTCGAAATTAATTGTGAAAAAAATGTTTGATTGGCGTTATCTTATATTAAGATCATTTTAAAAATTTTTAACAGTATTAGATTTATTTCAATGATTTTGTTAAATATTATTAGTAAACTTGTTGAAGAAATTTTTCGAAGAAAAATTTGACCATAGATCTAGAAATTTGACATAAAGCTAGTAAATGGCTTTTGAGTTTACAAAATACAGGTCTTGAATATAAAATATTATTTGTACAAATTTCACGAAAAATGTTATACTGTATATATTATGTCGATATATTTTATACAGACAAAAAATTGTAAGCGTCTAAAAGTTGACAAAAAACAATATGAAATTAGCTAATAGTATAAAATTTTATAACAGCCATATAATGTTAAAAGTAACATACAAAAAGGGGCTAGGAACGAATAAATTGAGAACATTCATATTGTATGAAACACATTGTAATAAAATGATTTTAAAATTAAAAATCTTTTTAAACTTATTTAAAATTTATAGAGTTTTCAGAAATGTATAAAAAGTTGAAGAATTTGCACAACTGTTATTACTATCAGATAAATTGATTTCATAAATAATTACAAAATAATTGTTGAGTCTTTTCATATAATAATACCACGTTACCAATATTAATTTTAAAGTATTAAAATCAAATGTTTGTGAATAACATTGTGATTAGTATCAAAACAATTTTTAAATTAATTATTAAATATCAATTGCTATTTTTCATAATTACTTGAAAACAGTATAATTATTGAAATTTCACAGTATTTTACAATGTCTCATTTTGGAATTGCACAAATATTAGAACAAAACAAAAATGGATTTAGAAATATCGGAAAATTTGCATGTCGAATTATAATGATTAGAAAATTAATTCAACCAATCAGAGAGCGTCGTTGTCAAGTGTTTGATAAATATATAATCAATATCTCATCAATTATATTGTTTGTGTAATATTTCTAACTCCCATTAATTGTGTAAAAAGTCAATATATTTAAAATACTTATATTATAATAATATCAAAGATATCATTTTTTAATCATTAAAAATATATTACTTAGAGTCTAAATGTAAAATAATAGTCTAAATTTTAGGCTATTAATTTGCTTTTTGTTAAACACTAGTCATTAATAATTTTAAATGTTTGTTCTGACGAGTAGAACAATAAAAAAACGAATTTTTGGAATATATAATTTAATATTATTTTATCATGCAAAGATCTGAATTCCCATCAAATAAATGTATAAAATATATTTACATTTAACTTTGATACGTAGAGTGACTAATTGATAGTAAGAAACTGTAAATATATATTTTTTACTTAAATTTTTTAAATTTTACTATTTATTTAAATATCTTCATAGAAAGCGTACAATATCCAGTATCATTCGTTTCCTCTTTATGAAAGGCAAGAGTATGGAAGAAGTCAATACAGAGCTGAGTGCGGCTTATGGTGATGAGTATCTATCAACAGCAACAATTTTCTGTGGGTACAATTACTTCCATAGTGGTATAACAGTTTATGAGGAGGAAAGGTCAAGAAAGCATTGTAAAATAAAAGAAAAAATAACGGAAGACCTTCGAAAAATTTTTCGGGCTGAGAGGAAAATTACAAACAAAGAGCCAACAATGCGCCTGAATGTGAATAAAGGCACTATTTACACATTACTCAGGGAAATTTGCATAATAAATTATGCTTACTTCGTAGCACATTTTTTAAATGCTGAAATGCAAAATCGACGTATGCAGTGATGCGAAGAGAACTTTTAAGATTTTGGACAATGATGGAGAACTTTTTTTGGATAATATTATTAATACAGATGAAACACCACTTTCAATGTATGTTCCAGAGTCTAAACGGAAATTCGAAGACTGCAAACTGGTTGGTAGTCTGTTTTAAGAACATTAGGCCATTAGAAAATCACTCATATTAACTGTGGGATGCCAATGGCATTATTCTGGCTGATTTTGCAGAAAGTAATGTTCGAATTATTACCTCCTACAACTCCAAATTTGTACGCGAAACAAGTAAGCTCCGAAGGAAAAGCGGAATGTGTGGACTATTACTTACACAAGAACGTTCCAATTCACACAACTGCAATTTCAATGGGCGTAAGAGAGTTTTAGACTTAACGTGCATCCAAGTCTTCGTACAGTCAAGGTATGGTTCCATCACCTCAAGTAATCCCTACGAAGCCAACGATTTGCCACAAAAGGCAATTTGAAAGATGTCGTGACGCAATCTATGGGAAAAAGCTTCAGTATTTCTTCAAAATCACCTTACAAAACCTGGTTACACTCTGACAAAAAATATGTCGATGTAAATGACAATTATTTTGAGAAATAAACCCTACAAGACTTGCTTATTGTAAATACGAATATTTTTGTGTTCATTTATTTATTTCTATACGATTCCTACTACTTATTGGGATTACTAAGTATTTTTAAAAGTAATTTTAGAGTTTCTATTAGAAATTCTACAAGAACAATAAATTGGTACAATTAAAGGGTGTACATGTATATATTAATGTACTAATTGTTATAGGTGCATGAAGATCACTAAATGAAAACTTATTCAATAGATTATTTCTAAATAATTCTCCATTATGCAGAAAATTAAAATTTGGACGTTTACACAGATCCTACCAATTTCTGAAGTTGTTTCTCTTTTAATTTCAAAACTTCTCAAAGAACTAGACAGCATTTCCAGTGATTCAATATTTTAATTGTTCTCATTTAATTGTCCACATTTAGTAACGGAATTTCTTATTTTCCTATGTCATTGCTTCATTTGAATACAAGTTTGGTTTGTTGCAAGATATTATTTTTCTTACGTTTAAAGCCGATTCAAAATCTGTATCTTTAGGTAAAGGTGCTTCTTTAGTCAGACATTTTTAGAGTTACAAATTAATTCGCAAAAATAAACATTTATTTAGCAAAGGTTCAATAATACACCCGAAAATTTTTAATCAATAAAGAGAAAAAAACCAGACGCATCAAAAATTTAAAAATGGGAAGCACATCTTTCTACAAAGCAATACCATTAGCTATGCGCACAACTGAACCACAACATATGTATTATATACATATTCGTTTCGTTCTTATACATACCCATACATACACCTGGATTCGTTAATGTGTACACGTACTATATGACTCATAAATCTTTAGAAATTATGTTGAAATAATCCTTCGGAGTAAAGTCATTATGAGTGCCTTTCGGTGACTTTCAAAATAAATTTCCCTCAATTCTTGAACCTTGTTGTAGGAATGTCATATTGTGCGCGCATGTTATTTGTCTGTATACACAAGAATTATAAGAACTTTCTTCAAATTCCACAGCTGATTTCTTTCAAATGATATTGTATTTATTAAAAAGATTGACTGTTAATCAGTAAACATATCGATGTTTCTGATATTCACTAATATTTCACTACTGCCTTTTTCAAGTGAATTTTTATATACAAGAAGTCAATATTTGAGTGGATATTTTTATATGTTTTGAGATGTTTGTAACATTATTATGATGTAACTAATCGAGATATTAAAAAATTAAAAATTTTACAATAACCTGTCATTCTAATTGACAATTTAATCGACATTTTTATTTCAGTTTTATCTGAAACTTGTCTTATCCTCATCAAATAATGATAAATAAATTTGAAAACTCGTAATAGTAGTACTGGTACCATTATTTAAACAATTAATTTGGATATTTGTAAAAGGTTCATATATTTAACAATTTTTAAGTGCTCAGTTTAAAATAAAATTTAAAACATTAAAAAAAGATTTTAGTTGTCCATCTGATTTATTGAACAATACTAAACAACGATTGATTTGTGAGTGAGATTAGCGATGTGGGATTACAAAGGTAGACAATTCAAAATTATATATTTCTGTACATTTTAGGAATTATAAAAATCAAAAATTTCTCTTTCTTTCAATCAGAATTTAAAATGCACTTGGAAAATCAATAAATTTGTGAAAAAGTGATAAATTACGAAGATTAATAATAAAATAGTAATTTTAAAGTGTTCTTCGAGCGTTATCATTGTAATAAGAGTTAGCATACTCATTTTTGTCGTTTCACTCATTTTTATGATTACGGGAGTAAAAATGCTTCCCCATCGTACAGAAGGATATATTGTTTCTATCACTTTTTTTGCTACATGTTACGACATAACTCAGATTATGCTTTGTTAAAACCTGCAGTTTGTGAGAAATAAACAAACATAGACGACGGTGCCTTCCTGAAACTCATAAATATCATTCCCCGGTATTTATGCCCTCTGGATTTGAGGCAAATACAATAACATAAGTTAGTTAACGATTGTTTTTTTCTCGGGGCATGAAAAACAATGAAAATAATGTAGACCTAATTGAAGCCGTTTAATGGCACATGATAAGCCAATTAGAATACGAATAGCCTAGGGAACAGAGACAGCTGTGTAAATAAAGGATTACAGGAGAAAATTATAATTAAATGTACGCGTCCGCACACTTTTACAGCTTAAAGGGACTGCACCGATTCGATAATTTATTTTTTCAATGTTTATAAAATCTAATAAATTTATTATATTTAAAAATAAATAAGATAAATTAAATATTTTAATTAAAATAATTAATTTTTAAATAAAATTAAATAAATAAAAAAATTTAATAAACTTAAATTAAATTAATTAAATAATTCCATTGGTTAAAATCAATCATATATATATATGGAAAATTATGACAAACAAAATTAATTAAATATTAAAATTCTATTTTATTTTATTTCAAATTTGAAAAAAAAAATAAAATATTATTAATTTGAATTAAAATTTTGAAATTAAATAATATTTATAATGGATAAAAGATATTAGAAAAGCACTTCAATAAAAATTTAATTAAATTAATTAATTCTGCAAAAGAATAATTAAATATTAATTATAATTAATTTATTAAAAAATCACAATTTGAACAGAAATTAAATGAAATATCTTACCTTGCGTACCGACTAAAATGCAAGGAAGTTCGCCACAAACAGAATTATTTCTCAATTTAAATAATTGATCATGTAATTTATAAAGAACATTTAAGCTTTCTTCTTTTTCTAAGCTAAACACGAAAATAACTCCATCAACCCAATTTGAAAATTGATAATCAGGAGGCTCAGCTCCATCGTCACGAATCATCATTAAATAACTATCATCGCCATCTAATATTACTTCTTTTTTAAAACGGCCACCTAAAAAATAACATAAATCAATAATTTTATAAATTTCATTGACCTTCATCATATTCATTTTGAATATATGTGCCAGTTAAGTAACGATGTATCAAAGATGATTTCCCACTACAACTAGCACCAAGTACACCCTAAAAATAATGAATTAGGAATTTGAAAAATTTTATTCACCAATCGTATCTCATGAATTCCATGAGTAAGAGTCCATTCTTGGCTATTAATGAAAGAGTCTAAAATAAAACTTATATGAAATAATAAATATTTAATAATATAAACCTTCAATGCAATGCACAAATTCTCTAATCTGACTAGAAATTTTCAATTCTGAAATCTGATCCAAGAGATCATAGATTTCATAAATACATGGATGAACACTTTCAAATCTATTTATCTCCTGCTTAATTGTTTTAGATTTAATGAATTTATATTTAGTGACTTCATCAGGTTCTTGATAGGTATTCATGCTTTTTACTAATTAATAGCATATAATATAATTTAAATTTATTAATTTAATAATAATAAATATATTTTTAATTTATTTAATTTACATAAGATATTTTAAACAAATAGTGCAAATAAGTCTTACTTTCGATATTTGAATTTTTGTTAAATAATTTTGAAATAGACAATTAATACAGATTTGACCAGAAATTTCTAATGCATTTATATGGGAAGCAATATATATTAATTCAAGTTCATTTTTTAATTACTCTTTCTGTTTGTATTAATTTTTAACTAAATTTGATATCACTTATTAAATGTTTTTATCCTTTTATTAAAGTAATTAATTGTTTTGAAATTGATGAATTCTGATCAATTAAATGTTAATTTAAAAGCACCAAATTAGTGAATTTTACTTAACCCTCAAATGTCCATCTTCTTCTTAGTAATAAAGTTATGTCCAATTTAAATATACGCTGGAGTTTAGGAAGATGAAACGCTGTATTACTAGACTAAAGCACCTAAATTGTCCCTTATGTAGTCTTTTGTGGGTGTGTAGTAGCTGCAGCAAAAGTTATTCAA
The DNA here is from genome assembly GCA_959609185.1 of Schmidtea polychroa. Lineage (NCBI taxonomy): Eukaryota > Metazoa > Platyhelminthes > Tricladida > Dugesiidae > Schmidtea > Schmidtea polychroa. Next base: position 20,959 of record CAUHTR010004450.1, on the reverse strand, counting down.
TCGTGCTAATTATAAAAACAAACAACACCTAACCCCAAACAACACTTTTCTGATACTAGTAGTAGAGGAGTTTAAGCGTACTCAAACGCATAAAAAATTATTTAAGATCAACCATGCTCCATGTAAATGGTTTGGGGACGCTAAATATTAATTGTGATATTGCAAGAAATGCGGACTATTCCGAATTAATAAGTTCGTTTGCAGCTCTGTACCAATTACTTGATCGTTGCTATTACTAATATTTATCAGCCAAACCTTCAAAACAACAAGCAAATCAGTTAAAACACGTTCTTTTCAAGTGATAAATTACGGTATAGGAAAATATTCTAATACAATCTTGAAAACTATACCGTTAATTTATTCCTCGTTACAATGCCTAGTAATGTTCTTATATTACCATACACTAATCACAAACGGTATTGGTCACATAACCTAGAGTGTGACCAACAGAAAAAAATTGACTTCTCTCTCTAAGGCTACTGTTAGCGCTTAGTGGTTTTACCTTTAAATGTTCTATGGATTTTGAATCGACTCATTCCTAAACGCTTCCAATATTATTGTACTTTATACCATCTGCGTACCCATGGTAAAAACCATGTTGGCTGAAAATTAATGAGCAGGTGAGCTCTATTGCTAAAACTACTTCTCATTGTATTTTCATTTTCGCGTTCTGTGCTGCCAATAGAAAGTCTTACGTCACTGATCATTATTTATTCCTTATTTAGATTATTGTCATTTATTTATTCGTTTAAATATGGTCCTCATTACTGGATGTCTTCCAATATTATTTTATAAATTTCGCGCAGGGATCCCTCTTATTTTCCTGTTCATAAATGTTGTTCAATACTTTCTGCAATACTTGAGGATATTCGACTTATTCTTCAAATATTTTGAGCAGGGACCTGCCTATATTTCCAATTCTGACCTATTTTCAATTCTAGTTACTCGAGAATTCTCTAATATCACCAAAATCTAAGTCTTTTCTACTTACAATCGACCTTCCTTTCCTCATTACTAGCCAAACTCACTATAATCCATAAAAAGGTGTTAGCTATCAACTCGACGGATGTCCTCAATGAATCAAATCAACTGGGTGTTTGAAACTGCCTTTAACCCACAAAATCAGAAGACAGAGAATTTCTTCTGATCCTTGACTAATGGTCAGTTTCAATCAACAATGACTATTAAATTTGCTCAAAAAACATAAAAATTTAAACTAGAAACGAACAATAAAAAAGACAAAAACTAAATTGAATGTAAAAATGTATTAACTTAAAAATTATTTCACAAAAAACAAACTTACCACATTGTGGCATAAACCGAAAACTGAGAGCAAATTGAGAACAGAAATATTGTGTCTAAAATTTTATCAAAAAACCGTTTTTCAATTGAATTTTTCGTCAGTATTTATACTGATTTTTATTGTACGCCTACGCATTCTCTACGAATATATCCAATTGGAAGGTGGCTAATTTTTGAATTCTTTTACACGCATACATGCGTGTATGCGTTATTATTTAAATTTAATAGATTGTTTTAATTAATCGAATCGTTTAAATAATTTTATTTTTTATTACTTTTATTTATCAATTTTAATGGAAATTTTTAATTTTAATTTTTTAAATTAATATTTTTTCTGCTCTTTTCCTTAAAATATGTACTCTTTGTCATAGCTCCTTTGTGTGTAAATAAGAGCCATAACATCCCTAATTTATTTGATTATGGTCTTTCGTATGTAAATGCGACCAATAATCATTCTTAATTTTTTTATATTAACAATTATTTATTTTATTTATTATTCTTTTATTTTCTAGTTTCGTTATTTCTCTTTTAACTGTGTTGGTGATTGCAACTTCTTGCATTCCTCTAATTTAATTTTACGTGTTTTATTTATTCTGAATGTGTTGTGTACTTTACTTTTTATTATTTGGTGTGTGATATTAGATTTTAATTCAACTTGGTGTGGTTTTTATGCTATGTATTTCCGACTTATTAAAACCAGTTCTCAATTTTTGGTTCTAGCCCAACACTACTGATACCCTGGCGCGCCAATGGTTTGATAGAAGATAACACACTCTAACTCTTGCCTGTCCCCATATAAACACGGTCCTCTTGACATTCATGCCCCATTTGTGATCATGGCTTCTTAAAACCATTTAAAACCATCAATATCTTAGTTAAAACAAATTAAGCTATCAAATTGGTCAAACAAGTTACTCCTTTGTTAATTTATTCTGTTCTAGTAACTCCTTAGTCTAGTCCATTGAAGATTACAGAAGGCTCCACAAAATCCCATTGCCAAAAAATCACTATTTGCTTATTATTAGAGACATAATAAATCCATTAAAGGGAGCAAATTATTTCTCAAAAATAGACGTATAAAAAGTGTTTATTATCTTGTTTATTATTTTCGTTATAATTGTACTGAATAAATAAAACTCAACAACTTGATCATTTAAGAACTCAAATAAAAGGATCAAATATAAAGAAAGATGCTTCTCCAGTTGTAACTAGAAAAATAATAAAATAAAGTTAAAAGAAAAGTCACTGCTAATTTGAATTCAAGCTGTTAATTATTCTCTGAATAATCAGAAAGATAAATAATAGAATATAGCAGAAAGAAATAATTATTTGGACGAAAAGCAACGAAATCATATTTCAAAAAGACGAAACGTTCAATATTTAATGTTGCTTAAACAAGTTATCTTGATATTACTATTAATTTTTAATGCTTAAGTTCGTGTAAATACATTCACCCACAGGCACAATAATATACTCACATATACCTCAGCTGTCCCATTCTACTTTAAAGTAGGTTCTGCTGCGCTCAACACGGTTTTTATACATAAACCACAATATAAAACCCCAAAAAGTTTACAGAAAGGATTTTGTTAAGGAAACTTACAAAAATCAATCAGGAAGACAGATATAAAAACTTCAATTGGTATGTTCGAATACAACTGAATGCATTTTTTGTTTAAGAAATGCTGCAGCAACGTTTAAACGTTTCATTAATCAAAAGCTGAAAAACAATAGAAATACAATAACTTACCTGGACGACATACTAAATATAATCCCAGATAACAATTTATTACCTTAAGATATGTAAAATGTTTTCGGAACGTTGGACACAGTAAAAAATGTGAGTAAATCAATGTCCAAAAATGTGAATTTCTTTAAAAATAGATATATTTCCTAGAACACATCATAAATGAAAAAGATACCAAACCAATTAAAGCCAAACTAAAGGTATTCCAAAGTTCAACCTGCCAAATACAAGTAGGGAATTAAAATTATTCCTACGAGCCACTTTAAATGATCTAATAAAATCAAAGAGAAACGCCAAAGTTAATTGGTTTAAACAAACATCAAAGATATTCGAAAAAGCTGATGAAAGCTTATCGCAAGTAATGGTATTTGTTGGCTTTCGGTATAGTTTGGGACAACTTTTTTGTTTTGCAGTCCTCAAGAAAGTTGAATGCTGTAAAAATGTCATGTCTCAGGATTGGTTGTTTGACTTCAGCTATTTTGAAGTTCCAGTCGTAATTTTTGTTATTTATGGTTAGTTTAGAACTGTTTATGCCAAAATCCTTGATATTGATGCGGTTTGCAGCACACATAATTTTGTCTCCTATTTTCAAACTATTGAAAATATCACTGAGAAAAGTAAAATAATTGAACCAGTTTCAATAAGAACATGTAATTGTTGATGTGTACCAAGAAAGTTTGGTTGTCAAAACAAGTTCGCTTTTATCGATGGTGACTTAATGTGTTTTCTTGCTGTTCATATTTAAAAATAAAATAATTAAGAAAATTGCTCAAATATTTAACAGCTAATATTTAATATTTTACGAAGTACTTGTAACATTCGCGTGAAGAACCGACTGGGAACCGGTGAATAGAGAATCGATTTAAAAATAATTTTTAGTTTATGACCAAAAATAATTTAAAGGCGGATCACAAGACATACAAAAAGTACTACAAAGAGTAAATTAAAACAGAAAAAGATTACAGTAAATATAAAAAATGTCTAATTACATATCGATTAATTAGTGAAAACTGGTATGGGTTGGTAAACAATGACTATGTTGGTAGTTCCATCTTGAATCTACTACCTTCCTTTTTTATTGGTATCGTGATAGTCAACCTTAATTGAATTATATTTAATAATGAAGCACAAAATGCCTCAATTTATTAAAATTATTTAAACTAATTTTAGAATTTGTGTTGAGTTTTCAGAAAATCAAATCTTTGCCAAGAGAAAGTTTTTTATGAATTTTTATTTATGTTTATTAATGTTTTTATTAATGTTTGTTTTTAATGATTCTATAATATCGTTCTTCAAACAAAAGGTTCTTTTTTCTAGTACTGGTATAACTCTAGTAATAACATTTAATAAAATCTCAAATTATATTTGAATTTTTATACAAATTATTTATTAATGAAAATAAATCAAGGGGAAAAACTGAATTTTCTGGTTTGAAAATTAATTTCTCATCTGTAAAATTGTTTAAATAAAAAAATGAGTTTTCAAAAATCTCTACAGTTTATTTCAAATAAATTTACTGAAAGGAATATCCGATTATTTCAAATTCTATTGAAAAACGCAACAAGAAATTTATTTGATATTGGTTATAAATTTTTGTGTTTTAATAAATTCAATTAATCAACTCAAAAATTGATAGATAAAATTTCTTTTTGTTCAAAATTCTTATAAAATTAATTGCTCAATTATTTTTTGAAATAATTATTCTACGAAATTAACTTTTATTTTTATTTTATTTCAAAATTTTCATCAGATATTTCGTAATAAATTTGTAAAATTTTATTGAAATTTAATACATTGATTGCCAATTAATATAAGAGAACTGAGGACACAGAGGCAAAATTTATAGTAATCGACTATTTACAAAATTATTTAAATTAAAATGATATAAATTAAATTAAAAGTATCTATTAATTATCAGGATTTGTGTAATTTAATAAATTTTTATTACACATCCACTATTATTTCTAATTTAATGTCATTTAAAACATCAAATAGTAGATTTTTATCTTGATAAGACAATTCATCTTCACATTAAATAAGTAATCCAAACTTTCTAAGGGTGTCCACCAGGTATCAAGCAATCCCTATAACATGGTTCCATATTATACTAAATGGCATTTGATAATTTAATTAATTATACAAAGATTCAAGATAGAAAATGATTAAATGTTTATGTTAGGTTAAACAAAATTAATTAAAATCATATTAAAAACCAATAATAAATAAATTTAGGGTGGAAACAATATATAATAAATGAATAATTTCTGATAAAATAAGTGAATGGAAAATAATGTATAGATAACGAAGATCTATAAAGTTTAAAACACAGAAAATTAATTAATTATTGAAAATTGTTGTAAATAAAGTGTTAAATAAATTATATAAACACAAATTAAGCATTAGAAAAAAAAAGATAAAATAAATAAATAAATAAATTTCAAACTAGAAGAACAATCACTGCAATTCGAAAACATAAAAAAGAGCGATTAAATAAATTAAATTAATTAATTAAAAAATCAAGAAGCAGTTAACAACAAAAAGAATCGACAAATAAAAAAATTCCATTAATAGCAAATAATTACCTGATAGAAGAAACCATTTCAGCAGAAAGTAAGGAAGGACTATAATACGACAATACCATTTGACTCCGATTATATAAATAATGACAAAACAGTTAATCTCGCACTTTATTAGACTCCATATTTGAGTTCTTTACTATTAAACTTATTGACTTACCTTATTTCAAGTATTTTGAATTTGAAGTTGAAAACTTTGAAAGATAATTTTTATTCTTAATAAATCTAAATACATTCGATTTAGTTTTCCACTGATTGAGTTATTTGGTCACATATCACTTGATAATTTGAAAGATGTGGTACCTATTACGGTGACTTGAGGTTTATGGACTCGGGAAATTGAAGGCTTCTCTGCTAGACTTGTCTGATACTGGATAGTACATTGACATTATGCAATAATTCGGTCCCTTGTGTAGGTACTACTGAAACATCGATATGTTGTTCTTATCTCTCATATCTTCAGACTGATGTCGAGCTTAAAATAAATTTAAATATATGAGGATAACTAAATACTTGTCGTTAAAAGAGCTTGTAATAAGATGATAAAATAATTTTACTCAAAACGACGTTATGGGAAAATAATTTCATCTGGTCACTCCTGAGTGTCATGAAAGATTATTCTGGAAGCCTATTCGTACTAAACTCAAAACTATGTCTTATGTTTAACTTCAATTTACCCTTATACGATCTTTTTTACTTTCATCACTTGATTTAAAAATGACACCTATGAAATACGTACCAAGGATCTCTCACTAAGCTTCATTCGGCAAAATTGAGCACTTACACCACATATAAAACACTTGGCCGATGAAGGAGAAGAATTAACATTCGAGTAGTACTAAATTGGATTATATAAGTTGGAAAATGGACATCATGTATTAATTTAGTCATTTAACAAACCTTTTCATTGCCTACCGTTGAAAACTAAAGTTTACCAGAAAATCAGTATGCATTAAAATAATAATATGATTTATTTAACTACATTGTTGTACGTTCTAGTGATATCTGTCACAAAACAGACTTTGCTAATCAATCCAGAAGAACACAAGAAGCTCTTAATGTGAAAAGTGGTTCTAAAATCGAGATATCACCACAGTAGAACATAAAAAAAAACCCAGTCAGGTCCAAACTCATGGGGAATGAGTGAACAATATTCGTATATCTTTCCCATCGCATTCGTTATAATATGTCTTATTTCCTTATTTGTTTCTTTTATTTACTTTTTGTGTGATGAAGTATGCATGTAACATATGTGTCAAAATGATGAATGGTTTATGTACATAGTTCAAGTTAATTGTCGGGAAAAACCATAGAATATTAGTTTGACTTCCATCAGCCCAGGAACCCGAGATATGGTGATGGTTCGCAATTTAAGAAGCAGTTAAACCTATCGCCTCAGTGCACATTACGAACGTAGTTACTAACAGTCGATTGTTACGAGTCTATTGGGTTGTTTAAATTCTTTATATAGTGTAGGTAACAAGAATCGGCGAAGAGTAGCGCAAAAGAATCAAGGTCAGTGATTGTTAAGGGGAAGCGGATGCCTACCGTTTAAATCATGTCGGTAGTATAATGAAGACCTGTCGGGCAATAAAGTTTCAATATTTCTGAGTAGCCGTTTTTGGTTGTTGAATTATTAATCTTTTGTACCGAAAGTTAACAAATCCTAAATATATTTTCAAAAACATTCATAGAATTATAAATTAAGAGTTCAGTCAAATATTATGAATGCAATATGTCAGAGGCTGAAAATAATTTCAGTCATTTTTCTTATCTCTCAACAATATTTATAAAAATAATTACTGGTTAATTAATTTTTTTAAGTATTTTTTTTAATTTTTAATTTTTTACATTTCCCGCTCTCGATTGTATATAAATACAAAATTTTATTTACAACAAAATTAAATAGATTATATTATTCTTTATACTCTGGCTTCAGATAAATCTATATAATTTCCAATCATTAATTAAATAATTTGCATTAATTTATTTAAATAATATTTAATATTAAATTAGACAAGTAAGAAAATATCATACAAATTCGCGATCAATTAGCATTAGCCGTTACACTCCGTTACACTTCACTGAAATGTGAATGGTTTAATAATTATAATTTTAGCGAAATAATAACATATTTAATAGAAAGTATGTTACTAAGCAAATATTTTTTGGATTGAACTAAAATTGAAGTTTTAAGTATATTTGACTTAAGTAAGTTATAATTTTTTATTATAAAAATAATATAATTTATTTAAATTTTAAATTAAAACCTTTACTAATTTAATATTTATATTTAATAATATATTGAAATGTCTAATCTGTTTGTTTTAAAAATCTATCTAAACCATTTTATTTGTCGCAACAGTTTAAATATATTTTTTGCAATTTTTTACATTTGAATTTAATTTACTTTTGTTGGTTTAAATACATATATTTATAATTTAACCTCTTCATTAGTAAAAAGTAATTTAATATAAAAATCTAGTATATTATATTTCATTTATTTTTCTATTTATTTCTATGTAAATTTTCGGAACTTTCTTATTTATTTGTTATTTCTATGTGATGCATGCTGATATGAATGAACTTATTTTGCAACTTTTGTTGATAAACATAATGCTTGGCAATAGTTGGTTATGAATGTACTCATAATTAGTAAACAGAAATTAATTCAAATTTTGTTTTTGATACACTGATATCGCATATTTTGTTTGTGTCTGGTCACATTATCATAATTATCATACAAAATATATTATTTATAAGAGACTTAAATATTAAAAGTTAAATATTAATTTAAGTAATTAAATATATTTATTTATCTATACACTTTAATTTTACTTTTCAAAATTTAAACATGTCTAACGAAATTACTGAAGTTGCGGAAGAACTCGAATCATCAGAAGTACTTGCTGAAGTTGAAGAAACCGAACAAATCGATCAAAGCTAATCAACATACGTCATAAATAAATCTTGGATTTAAATACCGAGTTATATCTTATTACAATTGTGTCAGAAATGAAGAACTTCTCGTCTCAAATAAGCTGTTCTTCAATATATATATATATATATATATATATATATATATATATATATATATATATATATATATATATATATTACTATATAAATAAATAACTTATAATTAACTTATATTTACTTAAAATTAAAATTTTCAAATATTAATCTTATTAGAGATTTTTAAATTTTTATACAATATAGTCTCTCCTTTTTGAGTTATTTTTTACCTCAGGCGGTAAAATAATCCCATAGCAAACCTGATGACTTATTGTCTTTTCATCTGATCATAGACCAAAATCTTTTACTTTTCTGCATTCACAATCAAAAAAAGATTTCTAATTAAAAAAAGAAAAAACTCAGAGATGCAAAATACCTTACAATTCTTTATATCTCCGCACTAATTTGAAAATCCTTCGAGAGGACCACACCTTCCAACGATTTTCGATTTTTAATGTGGTATGAAAAATATAGATAAATTTTATGAACTGTGACATCTTTGACATTTAGTTAATAGTTATTCTTTGTTAAGATTATTAAAAAATAAAAATTACCCTAAACTTTAGGAATATAATCACTTTTAATTTGTTAACTACAATTTAAAAAATAATATAAACAAATGTAATTTAAAAACTAACTGTTGTTATAGTGTACTGAAAAGGATAAAATAATTTTAAAATAAAATAAAAAGGATAACATTTCCGAAAGCACGGAAACTTGATCTGGAGATTGTATGGAGATTGTTGAAGATCTTGACCATCATCAGAGAGATCATAGCTAATAAAACGAAGGTTTCAGTTTCTTGAATGTCTGGAATATTTGCTTTATTGATTTTGACGCAATTTAATGATTGGGAAGTTGAATGTTTCATTGTTTTTTTTATATTGAATTTGATTTTCGAAAAAAAAGTGAGGATTATTTAAACATTGATTTTTTAATTTGATTTTAATTTAATTAATAATATATTTTAAGTTCAATTATTAAATTGATAAAAGTAGGAGTCAGAGGTACTACAGTACGCACAATTTTTGCGCCAAAAATCAATTTCAATAAAATATAATTATCATCATTTTTTACAGAAAAAAATATTTAAAATTTGGAATACGTTATAGTGAAATAACGTTAAATGAGGTATTTCTGTAAATAAATTTCTGTTATAACATATGGATATTTTTTCTGTCGTGAAAATAATAAAAAATTAATTTAAAATAGTTTTTACTCATGATTGTGACAAACTTAAAATTATAAATGCCTATGTTTTTAATTATTGCCCGAAACAAATTGTATATTTCTTTGAAATTAATAAATATTAACTTAACCGCGGTTAACAGATGTAACCGAATTTATCTTATAATATGTTTAATTATGATTTCCTAAATTATAATACCCAGATTAGTTAATTTCGGATCTCTTTTAGAAATCTGAAGTCAAACGACAAACTAAAATTATTCAGAGTCGCCATTCAACTTAGAGTCTGAATAAAGAATAAATTAAAATCAAAAATAAAACATTTTCTCCTAGGTAGATTTAACTAAATTAATTTTCGATGTGAAAAGTATTTTAATTCTTTAAATTTGAATTCTTTCAAAGAAATAAAAAATTTTAAAATTTTCTTTTTAATAGACTTTCAAATGAATGTTAGTCAATTATACTTCGATTCTCCAAATAATTCTTTTGTTTCAAAGCAAAAAAATATTCCTACAAATACACCAGTTTCCAATTTCAATAGAGATAATTCGATTCCTAGGAAAAGAAAGACTTGCGTTGAAGAAAAGTTTCCGAAAATGTAGGTTTTGTTCTTTCACAAATTATTAAAATTGATTCAATTCAATGAAATATTTGTGAAATTCTTATTTTTACTAAATTTAAATCTGAAAAATTATTACATAAAATTGATCATGAATAAATTTTATTTGTTTGGAGTATTATTTTTAACATGTCTTAGACAGAAATTACCAAGAAAATTGGCGTTGTGTGTAAAAAATATTACTAATATATAATTTGACTTACGTGCTTTCGCTTTTATGCCATTTAAATATATTTTATATTTTTTATATATAACTTATATTTTCTGTATGTATTGAATATCATAAAATACTCTCGAAATAGAGCTTTCGAAAAATTCCAGGAACGATGCATAGAATAGAGTTTTTACATTCTTTTTAATTGAACTTACATAACAAAAAACTCTCTTTAGATTTATGGACATCTTTACAATACAAACAACTTGCAATTTTTTTTATATAACTGACTGCAAATATACAGTTATGATACCTTGAATGAAACTGTATAACTTTTCTATATCAACCCTCATTATCAACAATCGAACAACCCACAATATAACTCCGAGTTTTATCGTTTACTTTATTATTGTAAAATATATTAAAAAAAATTATAATTTTTTTAAAAAAATAGGTTTTAAACTCTGAAAAATTAAAAAAAAAATTACAAAAAAAAACAATAGTCCGTAGCATTTCAGATTTTAAACTTTTTATTTACAAAATAAAATTAGTAGGCCTTTAAATACAAATAAAATTATATGATACACAAAATAGAAATATAAAAATTCAAATAGGAAAAAACAACAACCAAGCAAGCTTTGAATTTGTATTTGTATTTTGTATATTTCTTTTTCCAAAACAGAAAATGCATATGCAATTTCATTTCATTTATTGTTTTAATTTTGTTACACGTTAACATCATGATTTTGAATATTGAAAATAAATATTTGTACGTATTGACTATTAGCATAATTTTGATTTTAGATTGATATTTCCGAATACCCAACAGTTTTTTTTAAACTACCAAACCAATCGTTGTTGCTTCTTGCTTTCGTCATTTAATATTTCATAATTCAATCGACAATTATTCCATTTTATTTTTAACCTTTTTATCATTGATATAATTTCATTCTCAATTTCCTTTATCTTAATTTTTTAGATTTTCGTTAAATATTTTGTTTTATATATAACACAAATTTTCTGCACTTCCTTTTTCAATTGTTTTAAATGGTAAAAAAATTCAAATGTTATTACAAGAAATTCACAATACAAGAGAATATTATATACGTTACCAAAAGTACTCAGGACAGATCTATTTAGTTGAACATTTTAATTTCAAAATTCTAAAATAACATTGTAAATTTAATTAAATGCGTTTATTATTAATTAATTAATTCATTTTTAGGGTCAAAATGAAAAACAATAATTCAGGGAAAGCAACTCTCGTCTATGTATCTGAACCTAAGTCACCACCCAATTCGTCCTTGAAAGCTATATTTTTCCAAAAAAAACCGATTCCTCTAGATCCACTAGAGGTTATATATAAATATTTAAATATAAATTAATAAATTTAAAAATAATATAAAAATGTTAAATAATTAGTTTTTGAAATGTTTAACAATTGATTTGAAGTGTAAAATAAAAAAATATAAATTCCAAGTTATTTGATATGTAAATAAATCCAACCTCAACGTAATTATTCCGATACCTTTATTATATAAATAGTGTCTGTTCATTTTAAATTGATATATAAAGGAGAAAATTAGAACTAAAATACATTGGTTATTTAAGTATGAAAGTCAAAAGAATAATTTTACCAAATTTAACTTTGATTGGAAATTCCAGTTCAATCAAAAGTTTCAGAAATACTAGAAATGAGTATATAGAATTGTCTTACCAGTCATAGATTATAATACTAAAATGGAAATAATTTTCAGGTTTCAACCACGTTTTATTTAATTGTAATGGTAACTGAATATATATTTTATCCTTTTTGGAAAATAAGTATTTTCACAGGTAAAATTGGATAAAGGTCTAACACGTACAAATTGAAAATCAACAGTTACACTTAAAAATAATGATAAACTAAAAATTATATATTATAAGAACATTTTTGTCAAATTTCACCACTGATTTCTTTGCCATTGACATTGTATTTATTAAAAAGCTTGACTGTGAATCAGTAAATATATCGATGTTTTTGATATTCACGAATTTTCGACACTGACTTGTTTCGACTACAAGGACTATCTTATAGTCGAAAACTTTTTTTCATTAAATACATTATTTGCACTAAAAGGCTTAAATTATGACTTCATTGTTTTATTATTATTATTATTATTATTATTATTATTATTATTATTATTATTATTATTATTATTATTATTATTATTATTATTATTATTATTATTATTATTAGTAGTAGTAGTAGTAGTAGTATCAGTATAATTATTATCGTTATTATTTGTAGCAATTTAATTATTATAATTTCTTTCGTTAAAATTCTTAATTTTGTAATAATTTAAAATCAAATCAACATCAATGACAACCGGATATTTGTTTGTGTATCAATTAAGCCTAATATTAATATTTTGATAATGCAATGATAAAGACGGGAACTTTTCTCTAAATTAATAAAGTTCAAGAGAATAATAAAATTATTTATCTTTTATTTGTGATTTTTGAAAAGATTTTAATTGTTATAATTGTTCTTAGATAAATATGACAAAAAGTTAAATAAATTAAGTCATTTCAAAATAGTCTTTTAAACGATATATTTCGACAATTTAAAGGTAATAATAATCAGGATGTTCAACTTCTTAAAACTTTTAATTAATAAAACATTTCAATATAACAAATATAATAACCAAATATAACCAATATATAACCAAATTTAATATCATCAAAAATAAATTAATGAAATATATATATATATATATATATATATATATATATATATATATATATATATATATATATATATATATATATATATATATATATATATATATATATATATATAGAAATTAAAAATTACTATAGAAATTATAGATTTTATGAACAAATATAATAATTATATCTTTTTTTAATTATAAAAATTATAATTTTGATAATAATTCATCTTTTCAACAAATATATATAAAAAAGATTTTAAAATATTGAAATTTAAAAACTGTTTAATATAATAATATAACTCATTTCAAAACAACAATAATATCAGGGTCGTCGAAAGCCCAGATGCAATTAGTCTCTTTGCAATTACAAACTTACATACTTTTTAACACATTGACGGACAGTAGAAACAAGTCAAGTTCGAAAATTGACACCATATGTTTTTGTAATTTTTAGAATATTAGAAGTATAGTTTTACTCTTTCTGCTTAAATAAACTTAATTTTGATTTTTATTATAATTTTATAATTATTACACATTATTTTCGGTATGCCATGTTTCTACTTGTACGTCGGTAAATGCACATTTGTGCTGCTATAGCCGCAGTGTCTAAAAACAACCGTTTCGTTTTTGACGGCTATTGCCGGCATGCCACATAGTGAACTTCGCATTGACGGCTATAGACGCAAGTGTCTGTGAACGTGTTAAAAACATTTGTTTTAGTTATCCTATTTATTACTTATGAAATTCCATGATACATATAAACTTAAATTATCACAAAACTTAGATTTTTAAAATTATTTTAAAAAAAACATAAAAAAGCAAAATATGATTATATCGCGTGCCCCGATGATTCGAATAGCCTGCATCACCTTCCTATCAATGATGATATATATTTAAAAACATTTAAAACACAAGTATTTACATAATTTTGCACATTAATTTTCGGATCCAACGACCTTATCAATAAAGCTTCACATATTACTCGTTCCCAATAATTATTAAAATTTTTTAATAAAATTTTAACATCAGAAATGCCTAATTTTCTAATATACTGTGTGATGTAATTATAATGGGATATTTGATTTCACTAACATTTAACCTATATTATGTAATGACTGCATGTGTGATTTATTATTTTTGATTGTCTGAGTCCTCAAATTATGTCACTAATTATTATTTCCCAAAAAGCTATTGCTGATTGTGTTGGTGTCGACAACCGGGTACTATAAATAGTACCACAATTTCTTAAATAAAGTTTTTGGAATTTATCAATTATTCTTAATCTTTACATGCTGTATAAAATTTTTTATCAAATTTATCTAAAAATTGTATATAAATTTCTATCGAAAATCAAAGTAAATTATGATTTTCAATAATACAATATTATCTTTTTTTTAATTACTATGCCTGATCGGTTTTAGACATTAACATATTTTTTTTAATATTTTTGATTGAAGCACACGGAAATTGCAATTATCACCAAGAAACTATCTAATTAATTTTTGGGTTAACATCAAAGTTTTTGAACTAATCCAATTTCCTTAAATTTAAAATATTTTGGCTTTATTTCAACATGTTTTAAAAAATATCAATCTTATTCAACTCATTTGAGAAAAGACATTTAAAATCATTTAATATTTAATATTTTCTTTTTAGAATTTTTAATTTAATTTTATACTAAATTATAAAAAATTATAAAAAACTTAATGGAGGTTGATTACCACTTACTCTTTTCTATAAATTATTTATAATTTTTAATTATAAATTATCAATGTCACATCTAGTTTCTTTCTAGAATTTTCAAGAATTCTTTACAAATTGATTTTCTAATAATGCTTATATTTTTTATCAACCAATGTAATTAAATTATATAATTTTTCTATTTATATACAATGGAACCCTGATTTTACAATTCCGGAATTCACGTTTTCCTTCATTTGCGTGTTATTTCTGCAGTCCCATGTCCTGTTTTACATTTGCCTTCTCTCGATTTACATGTAAAATTTATTCAAATTTTGACAAATTTTAATTTGATGACAGTCATTTCACTTTCTATAAACGAAAACTTGACCGACAAAGAACTTTCCAACGAAGAATAAGCATCTCCTCACCCCGTCAACCTAGTTCCTACAAAGGATGATGTGAAGTATATTTTACTAATATTAGTAATGTACCACTAGAAACGCTTAATTTAATTTGTAATATTTAGCAAACTATTCAAAAACAACAAAAAACAGCAAAATATTGTTTGATTTTTTCAATAAAAAACTAATTTATCTTTCTTAATTTATATCTTGCATCTGTTTATAATCTTTTGTTGGTCCCTTCCAAAACAAAATCGAGGTTCCACTGTAATACAAAATTCCACGACTCATTCAATATTTTATTTCAGCAACACCTATTTGAAAAACCTAGAATTTGTTACTTATAAACGTAAGTAACTAATCTCAAATTAATTCGTTTGATGTTTCTTTTGAACACGAATTCAAAAAAAATCATTTTTATACATAAGGTGTTTTAATTTTACGCGATCGCAAAATTCTAATGATTTTCACTGTAATTTATTTCTTGTTGCGTTTGTCATTACTATCTACGGGAAATTCTCTGGATTATAAAGCTACAATTAACTTCTTAATTTTGTTTTATTTAATTATCTTTGTTTTGTTTATTTAGGATTTTTCACAGGAGTTATTCGGAAACTATCTACCGTGTTTATTTATAATATACATCTTACTGACAAATTATGTTAAACTAGCTATAACCCATCAAAAATGATGGAATCATGTTATCAATCCAAATATATAATTCTCTATAGATTTGTATGTTAAAAAAAGACAATATGTGGTTTAATTCATTAACTCTTTTAATTTAACTTATGGATCATTCGATAGAGGAAAACGGATTTTCAGATAACATTAAAATAAAAATGCGATGTTGTCAATTAAAATTAAAAGTTATAATAAAATTTGACATTTGGTGATTTTAATTAAGCGTTATTCCATAATAACTCATTCACATACATACAGAGAGAATTATGTATAGTGGAACTCCAATATTTGTCATTAATCCGTTCCGGAAGAAATGGTGAATATCGAAAAAGACGAATATTGAACAATTTTTTCCATAGGAATTAACTAAAAATGGATTAATCCATTCTCAGCCGTTAATTTTGCCTATCTATTCTTTACCAAAAAAATCTTTTACTTTAGAATCGCTCTTCGAAATTATTTCAAACACTACAATTTAACTACAGTAACCAGCGTACTGCCATAAATAATTCGTAACACGCACTGTATAGGCCTACATAAATACTAATTACAAATAAAAGTTAAAAAGAAATTTACCTTTTGATTGAGAAAAACAATACTATAATTGTTATTAAGAGTTTATTTTTAAGGTTACAGTAAGTTATTATTGGTTGGAAGGTGAGCCGCTTTCCATTACGTCATCAAGCAATGCCACTTCAGGTGATTGATTTGTTACACCTTGTTTATTCTTCACCAGCACTCTTTTAAAAAAATATCCAAGGTTGTTTGTCACTTTTAACTTAGATTTCTAATTTTTGATAAAAATTAAAAATTTTTTAATTTCTAATATTTTCAATTATACTTTTTTAATTTTTATTTATTAAAAATCTTGACTATGAATCAGTAAATATATCGATGTTTTTTTTCATTAGAAACATTGATATATTGACTGATTCATAATCAAGCTTTTTAATAAATACAATGTCATTGGAAAGAAATCAGTGGTGAAATTGGAAAAAAAGTTCTTATAATATTTTAATTTTTAATATATATTTCTAATTTATTTGCTTAATTTAATCTTCATTTAATAC
This sequence comes from Schmidtea polychroa, assembly GCA_959609185.1. Lineage (NCBI taxonomy): Eukaryota > Metazoa > Platyhelminthes > Tricladida > Dugesiidae > Schmidtea > Schmidtea polychroa. The sequence goes on along the minus strand of CAUHTR010004450.1, from coordinate 3,806 downwards.
ATATTTCAGGTTTGGTGCGGATTTAGCAACAATATTTATTTTGATCCAATTAAAATCAATTGTGTTCCATTTAAAACAAAAAGTATCGAAATTAAAGCACCACCATTGAATAATTGCAGCATAAAATTACAAGAAATTCTGATTAATTCGAGACTTAATCCGGAAAGACTTATTAATAAAATGAATAAAGACGAAGAAATGAATGAGAGATGCAAACATATTAGAATTCAAGATCAAATATCTCGACAAAAAAAGCTGTTTGAATCATATAAACGAAACGCGCCTGCCAAACTAGACTGGAATGAACTCAAAGATACGCCTTCTTCCTTTAATCAGCAGATGTATTGGAAATCTAATGCAACAGGTTCTTTGAAGTTCATATGCAACATTAAATAGAGTCGTTTTTTAATAACTGTCATGCTTTTAATTAGTATGTCACTCCTGAAAACAAAGCTTCAAAATGCTTGTAAATTTTATAAATAAATATGCTTTCAAACTTACTTTGGAATAATAATTTGTATATCTTTATATATATATATATATATATATATATATATATATATATATATATATATATATATATATATATATATATATATATATGTATGTGTGTGTGTTATGATTATACGTTAAGTTTCTAAAATGTTATGAATTAATTATTGAAAGGAATGCATGGTTGCTAAACTAGGAATTATTTGCTGATGACATCATTCTAAATTATGAGTCTTCTGTTCCATATACTGAGAGGTTAATTATGCAATCGTCAATGAACAAATGTTGCCAAAATTTCTCTACTACTCGGCATTAGATAGTTTGTTTAAGAAAGGAAAGTCTCTAGTTCTTAAATAATATTATAATATACCACTGTTTAGTATGATTACTGAGTCCGTTTTTCTAGCTTAAATCACTACGAAAGACAAAATGTGACTTCAGGAGAAATTTTTGAAGCGAATTGTTAGGGAACTATCATTGCTCTAAGGCGGCTTTCTAAAACTCACGTTAACTTTCGTGTTTACAATCGAATTGATGAGAACTTTGGGTAATACTTAAGTTTTGGGGGGGGGGGGGTTGAATTCAATTTGCCAATTACAATATTTAGAATTTCTTTGTTAAAGTTTTGTCTTGAATATTTTTAGCAGTACATTTGTGACCTTTACCTTTGTGACCAGTACCCATAAGGGGACAGAATATCTTGTCGGATAGGCTCGGACTATATATATATATATATAGAATTGAATTCAGCCCCCCCCCCCCCCAAAACTTAAGTATTACCCTTAATTTTAATATTTCCTAACGGTCCGGTACGTCCGAAAGGCATTTTGTTATTTGGGTAAACCTGCGCAATTTATACGACCAAATGTACTGGTATGACCGGTGACTTACATCTCTACTATGAATATAGCCACTTGTTAGATCTTGTCGACCTACTTTAAAAAGCAAGGAAGCCAAGCAGATCGAGCATGATATAATATTAACTTTTGGGAATTTCCGACAATAAAGCGTAGGACTCATTGTCTTTCAAGTTGAAACATTAGGAAATTTCTGAAACAAAGCAAAATCAAATGTTATTAAAGTAATTAAAATAAAAACACATTAATTTATAAAGTATAATTTTTTTGTTGTTGTCGGAGGACTTACAAACAAATTAAACAGCGTTTGTGATACCCAGTACAAATCCCAATAGTAGACTAGTTTCGAGATTTTAGCTCTCATCAACACCATGCAGGAGAAGCGAAGATTTCTTTTCGTGCCAGGTAAGTATACAACATTGTTGATTCAACTTTATAGCATACTTTCCTTGCTACACTAAATATGATCCCGCTTGCCTTTTTAGCTTGGTCACAGAAAATCTGTAAACTTGCAAACTTGGCGTATCAAAAATCATATTCACATCTGCGGACTGAAAAAGTCGATAGATGTATTTTCCCATAACTTTATCTGAACTTCGTACGTAATCGAGAGCATATATTTACAACACGATAAAACAAATTGGATATTGTTTGGATTTTAGCCCAACCTAAAAAAATAAAAATCTCGATCTATAATATGAAGACATAAAGATGATTGAAAAAATCCGTGAAATAGTTGATCACTGAAGTTATGTTTTTCTCATTTTCATTTTTATGTGAATCAACAGTCGGTAATCTCTTTTTGATTATAATGACAGGACACAATAATTGATATTTACAAATTCACAAATGTTAATTTATTTTAAATACATTAAATATTTGTATAAGAAAGATGAAAATGTTCAAATATTGTGCCCCAAAAGTTCATTGACTTTCACAAGCAGTAAAGAGCAGAATAAAATACTTTACAACTCGCTAGAATGATAATGAATACTTTTTGATATTTTATTATTTTTCACCATCCTTCAATGTCTAAATGTATGTATGTCCTCCATAAATGTCTTTATTATTTTTTTATTATCTTTAAACTTTCTTAATTTTATTATTAATTTTTTATATGTTAAAGTTATAGTAATTTCGATTATTATAAAGTAATACTGATTCGATTAGTTCTGAATAAAAGCCCTACGTAATAATGAGACGGAGAGTCTAAAATCACATATTGTTTGCAAACAACTAGTAATATTTATTAGATGTCTGATTTCTTGAATTAATAACATCCATAATATTTCAAAACAAAACAAAACTATATTTTTAAACACAACACAAAATCTTTCTTATTTAAACAATCTCTGTTTTTAGCTTTGAGGATATTTTCGCAAGCATGAGTTAATAATTGAATAGGGAATATTCATACACAAGCATTCAATAAATATTTTATATTTTAATTTTCAATGATTCTTAAATATATTTAATCTACCGTCAAACCAATTAATAACTTCGATATTCATATTTAATTTATTATTTTAATTTATAATTTTATTATCTAATTTTATTATATTATTTAAATCTATTTAAAACTGGAAATGAAATACTAATTCTTTTTAATTACTTTCACAGTATTATCAAGCCAGAGCAAATGAGACAACATTTAAAAGATATAAGGAATTGATGAAAGAAGCCACAAACAATGCTCAACAATGAATTGAATCAAACAACATGAATATAGGACGCCTTGAAAAATGAAACGTAATAGAGATATTGATTTGGGCTTAATATTGAAAATCTTAAAATTATAAAGGAGAAAAATTTCCGTGATGGCCAAAATTACATGACCGAAAAAAAATAAAAAACTGTACTTAAAATTTGTATAATCCACCTATTTTTTAACGAAGGAACAACTTCTGATGAATAATTAAAACCCTGCTTGCTTAAATTTAAATTAATGACAAAAGAAATTGAATGTCTTACAGCAACTAAAACTTTAAGAATACTCGGACTGTCAATAAGTTTAAAAAATGATGTATTTTCAAGGGAAATTAAGAAAGATATAGGTACTTCCGTGTTATCTTACCCCCAAAAACTAAATTATAAAATACAATTAAAATAACAATATAAAAAATGAGAGAACATTATTGAACATGAATTTATTAAGGCTATCTGTGATTTATGTGATTATGTGAGGTTATGTGGCGCAAACGTGTTCTAAGCAACAGTGCCGATGTGTTCGACACTATTCTCAACGACATTGTGGTTTTTTGACCATCTGGATGACCATTACAAACTCTTTACAAACATTTGCTGAGTTTGTAACTGTGATTTAGAAAATAAATATAATAATTATTTGTTCTTTTTTAATTTAATTTTTGGGGCTAAGATAACACGGAAGTACCAAGATATATTAATCCCTTGGGCACGGGTTCCATATATTTACAAATCCTATTTTTATAATGAAAA
>CAUHTR010004448.1:0-29486 GCA_959609185.1 Schmidtea polychroa | reverse complement strand
TTTCAAGAAATTAATGAAATGGATACCAACGGGATGTATACAAGAGAAGCAATAGAAAGCACCAGAAAGCATATGTTATTTCCTAATGAAAAGGAGAAAGTCCTTTTAATAATGGTGTTGGGTTTTTAATGTAAGTCGGTATCACGGTCTGACTCCTTTGTGTTCTTTATCAAAATCAAGATAACCCAACACAATAATTTTATTCAAGACTAATACAAGTACACTTGTTGATTACACTCTTTATTGAACAATTTCAATCTTTAATAACTCTGATCTGCACTTTTCAATGATACAATAAATCTCAAATTATCACAACTGCTAAATCCTTTAACTCACTCGTTTAATCCTACTAACTTTTCTTCGACCAACTGGCATTTTGTTTTCTTGCCAGTTGCTTTTATACTCGCTTGGTAATTGACTTTATTTTTGCCAATTATTTTTGGTCTTATTTCCCCCCGGGCTTCCTCTTGGAGGTCTAATTCAATTGAAGGGAATTTGCTCATTTTCTTTGACGGCGCTTATTACTTTTTATCCGGCTAAATTAATTGCCTTCCCAAAATTGGATGTCTCCGGCTAAATTAATTGCCTTCCCAAAATTTGATTTCTCAATTCGCTCGGGTTTTCCATTGTATCGGGTTTCCCATTAGCTCGGGTTCTCCATTAGCTCGGGTTTCCCATTAGCTCGGGTTTTCCATTAGTTAATTAATTTTTTAATTAATTTTTGTTTTTTTGTAATTTATTCCTTTTAGGGACCCCCCATTGATTTTATTTTATTATAGCTGAACTCCTCTCATTATTTAGCATCCGCCCATACCAGTTTCCCCCAGAAAATATTCATTTTTTAAAATTTTTGATTTTTAATTAATATTTTGTACTTTAAATTTTTATTTTGAATTTGGTGTTTTTGCCAATTTTCACCTCATTTTTGTGCCTCTCTTGTTGAACCCCAACAATGGTAAACAAGATGATTAAGAATAGTTATGGAGGAAATTATAACTTTGATGTATTGTTATCAAAAGAGCATTTTTAAGAAAGTTGTATCTCTGGTGTCATTTTATGCTCTTGACTATATTCTTTTGTTTTCAGACTTCATAATTTACTCTTACTACAAATTAATGAATTTTATCTACAACTCTTATGTTCAGGGTTACCAAGTCTGAAACGAGTCAGACCCGAAGAAATTATTTTTACATCCGAAGATTTAATAATATATAATATATACATATGAATATAAAACAAAATATATTTATTCAATAACAATAAAACATAAAACAACAAAATTTATTAAAAAAGAAAACATTAAAAAAATAGGAACTTCAGAAAATATAATTAATTCTTAAAATTATATTTTGTTGTTTTTAATGAACATTCAAGTAAATTTTTTTGTTCTGGTGCTTTTAAATATGTAAGAAAATCTTCACATTTCGTGTCGAAATTTATTCTTATAGAAAGTTCTCATTTTATTTCTTTCATCTCTCCAAACGGAATTCATTGTTGAAAAAATTCTTTCAATAAATGCATTACAAGATTACCAAGTCTGGAACGAGTCATACCCGAAGAAATAAGTGTTCAACCCGAAGACCCGAAGTCTTTGGGTGAAAATGGTCGAGTTGGTAACCTTGCTTATGTTGACTGTGCAGATTTTTTTATTATAAAAGTGTAATAAATATATAATTCAATTCATAATTATAACTTTGATGTATTGTGATCAAAAGAGCATTTTATGAATGTTGTATCTCTGGTGTCATTTTATGCTCTTGACTATATTTTTTGTTTACGACTTTTCATAATTGACTCTTACTACAAATTAATGAATTTTATCTACAACCTTTCTGTTTATTGTGCAAATTTTCTTATTATAAAAATGTAATAAATAAATATATATATTGATAATCAAAAATTATACTTAAAAGACCGATATGGTCATTTTATATTTTTTCCCGGCAAAGTAAGAGTTAAATAATTTTCATATTACATTTTGGTCATTGATTTACAGTTTGTGTAATATTTACATAATATAATATTGTTTAAAAATTTGACAAATGCTTTATTAAAATTAATTAAACTATTAAAAATGTTCATTTTCCATTAAAACTTTATTAAATAAAATGATTTATAAAGTAAATATGTTTCTACAACTTTCTATCATTCGTTTTGTTAATATTCGATTTCTAGAATTTATGTTTGTTTTAAAATTTGTTTTCTAGAATTTCTATATTTTAATTATATAAAGTGTTTGCAGTTCATTACGTGTATATTTGAAAATTTTGAATAAAATTATTATATTGTGTTATAACTTTTGAAGAATTCCAAATGTCTGGTAACGCTATTGGTATTGACTTGGGTACTACATATTCATGCGTTGGTGTATTTCAACATGGGAAAGTTGAAATTATTGCGAATGATCAAGGAAACCGCACAACACCTAGTTATGTTGCATTTACAGATACAGAACGATTGATTGGAGATGCTGCAAAAAACCAAGTGGCGATGAATCCTAATAATACAGTTTTCGGTAAGAATTAATACTGAATTAGAGTAAAGTAATTAAAATGTTCTAGATGCAAAGCGATTAATTGGTCGAAAATTTGATGAATCGTCAGTTCAAAGTGACATGAAACACTGGTCATTCGATGTAATAAATGAAACTGGTAGACCGAAAATTCGAGTAGAATTCAAAGGTGAAACAAAAACATTTTTCCCCGAAGAAATTTCATCGATGGTTTTAATAAAAATGAAAGAGATTGCAGAAGCATACTTGGGTAAAACAGTTAAAGATGCTGTTGTAACTGTTCCAGCTTATTTCAATGATAGTCAAAGACAAGCAACTAAAGATGCTGGTGCAATTAGTGGATTAAATGTTTTAAGAATAATTAATGAACCAACAGCTGCTGCTATAGCTTATGGATTAGACAAAAAGGTCGGTGCTGAACGCAATGTGTTAATATTCGATTTAGGAGGAGGAACTTTTGATGTATCAATTTTAACAATTGAAGATGGTATTTTCGAAGTAAAATCTACTGCTGGTGATACTCATTTGGGTGGTGAAGATTTTGATAATCGGATGGTAAATCATTTTATTCAAGAATTCAAGAGGAAGCATAAGAAAGATATTAGTGATAACAAGCGAGCAGTTAGAAGATTGAGAACAGCTTGTGAGCGAGCAAAGAGAACTTTGAGTTCCAGTGCACAAGCAAATTTGGAAATAGATTCATTATATGAAGGTATTGACTTTTACACTTCAATTACAAGAGCAAGGTTTGAGGAATTGAATGCTGATTTGTTCCGTTCGACTTTAGAGCCAGTAGAGAAAGCATTGAGAGATGCTAAGTTGGATAAAAATACAATTCATGAGATTGTATTAGTTGGTGGATCAACAAGAATACCCAAAATTCAAAAGCTCCTTCAAGACTTGTTCAATGGAAAAGAATTGAACAAATCCATCAATCCCGATGAGGCAGTTGCGTACGGAGCAGCAGTACAAGCGGCAATTTTGTCAGGAGATAAATCAGAAGCTGTACAAGATCTATTATTATTAGATGTAGCTCCATTGAGCTTGGGTATAGAAACTGCCGGTGGAGTGATGACAGCTTTAATTAAACGAAATACAACTATTCCAACAAAGCAAACGCAAATATTTACTACATATTCTGATAACCAACCGGGAGTTTTAATTCAAGTTTATGAAGGGGAACGAGCGATGACAAAGGACAATAATTTGCTTGGTAAATTTGAATTGGCTGGAATTCCACCAGCTCCACGTGGTGTTCCGCAAATTGAAGTTACTTTTGATATTGATGCAAATGGTATCTTGAATGTGTCTGCAGTTGAAAAGGGTACAGGAAAAGAGAATAAAATTACCATTACCAATGATAAAGGACGATTATCAAAGGATGATATTGAACGCATGGTTAATGAAGCTGAAAAATACAAAAAGGAAGACGAAGAACAAAAAGACAGAATAGCTGCAAAGAATTCATTGGAAAGTTATTCATACCAAATGAAATCAACAGTTGAAGATGAAAAACTTGAAAGATAAAATTTCTGAATCAGATAGAAAACTGATAATTGATAAATGTCAAGAAGCGATAAATTGGTTGGAAAAGAATCAACAGGCGACTAAGGATGAGTTTGATTATCATTATAAAGAATTGGAGAAGATATGTAATCCAATAATGACTAAAATGTATCAAGGAGCAGGTGGTGCTGGTGCTGGAGGATTCCCGGGTGGATTTCCAGGGGGATTTCCAGGTGGTGCACCGGGTGCAGCTGGCGGACAAGGAGGTGCTGGGAAACAAGGTCCGACAGTTGAAGAAGTTGATTAAATGTTTGAAATGAAACTGTTTATGTATTATGTGAAAAGATTTTATTTTTTAATAAAGGTATAATTAGTTGTTGAAATTACTTGTATTTTATGATCGAAATATTTAATTTTTATATTTTGTGATTAGTAAATAAATTATTTTATAAATCGATGATAAATATTAATAAATCGATTGTAATTATTAAAAGTTGAAATTAAATTATTTTCTCTGGGAAATTTTTATTACGATAATAAATAAAATATTTAACTGAAATTTTACTTTAAAATCAATAATTGAAAGGAACAAGCGCACTCTTTTGCTATCAAATTAAAATATTAACATTTAATTAATTCTCTACAAAGCTATTTTAGTTTTACGTAAATGCAGCCAAAATTAAACTTTTCATACTCAATATTTCTCTTGAAAGTGTGACTGTTAGCAATTTTTAACAATAGTTTTACGCGTGAAGTGTTTGTGGGGATAATTTTTTGAGCCCAGCCAAGTCTTAGGACAGCTTGGGGGTTTTATGGGTGTGTGTTCAACTAAATGATGAAATATTGTTGGATGTTATGGGCCGCTACATCGAAAATTTAGAGCGTAAAAAATATTATCGAACAAGTACCGGGTGGATATCTACGTAGAGCCCCCAAGGGTCAATGTATAACAATATGATAATTAACAATTTGACTTATCATAAATATGTAAATATTATATGTTAATAAAGTCTTTTTTGTCATTCTATCTTATCGTGTATGTAATGTCATTGTTTCAATGGATACAATATAATGGTGAAAGAGAATCATTTTAATATCTTAAAATTGTTGGGTTGTCGACTAGGTCAACACACATTCACTCTACTAAGGAATGAAGGTCAATCAAACTGAACGAAATATTTTTGTGGACCGCTACTCAGACCCCTCATGATCGCTTCTCACACCATGACTTACATCATGTTGGTACTGTGTCATGATGGACGAATATTGTGAAGCAGGTGAGCCCCTTATGAGTACTCCTTCACCATATTCCGTTTTACCCTTCTCCTGACTGCCGATAGAAAGACTTACATCTTACCTCGCTCATTGAGACCTTGATTTGCGCTATCCCTATTTCTCCACAGGTACAGGATCTTAAGAATCAAATATACTTTCCCTAGTTATATCATAGAGACTTAAAACCACAACGATCATACAGTGAGGATCTCAATAAAGACATTCTACTCAGTTCTTATATTTACAATAGCGGATTCCGCTTCGGGTCTCATAACGTGGAAGGTGAGGTTCCTGCGTGAATCTCGTTCAAATCGAATAAGTCCCCGGTGTTTTCTTCCCAGGAAGTACTGGACTGCCTTGTTGAAGTTACTGGCGCCTCAGGTGGAGTTTTCAGGGCTAGTCAAATCCCTTCAGCAACTAGTTGGGTCTCTCGTTTCGCCTGCAAACCCTTCCGTTTTTTGTTTCGTTCCGATCGTGTAGGTTGTCGGCGTTTTGATTTGACCAGTGACACTGGAGGTGTGATTTTCGCTGGTTTTGGAATAGATTTCGAGGTCACTTGACTGACCCCCGTGACACAGATATAGAAAGTAGACAGCGATAAAAGCGTGTCCACACAGCTGGTGCAGGATTTTCTTGATGTTTGATGATGTAGGGCGAAGACATTGTCTCCTTCCGTGATAGGCACGGTCACGACTTTCTTGGTGAGGGTCGCTTGCACATAGACTTTGTGCAAGGCCTGTGATTGCTCTCTAATGAGAAGCCACTGAGTACGGCTCTCCTCTATAAGACTATCGCGGCAATGTTCGACCCGAGATAGTTTCATCCGCATTTCTTTCATTTGCGTGGGCGTGAACAACGTCCCTTCGAAATGGTTTTTCTTCTTCTTCAATAGACCGATTTGGGTTTGCAGTGTTTTAATGATAGAGTTTTTGTCGGCGCACGAGAAGCGTTGTCGGAAAGGCGTCGTGGTTGAAGGATTCTTGGACATTTTCTATAATTGACAAGAAATGACTGCAATTTATGAAATATGAATGGATTTATGTCAATGCTTTGGAGTATTTTGTCACCCACCATGATAGTTAAAAGAAAATAAAATAAAGGAAAAATCATGTTCACCATACGTTCAAGCAGAAGAGAACTCGCATTATTGCCCACATTAATTTTTGAACACATTAGATGAAAAAATGGTAATTAAATAAATTAACATTCAATTGAGAAATTGACATAAAACTTTAATAACTAAATAATTTAACATTAAGTTGAATAAACTATAAGAACTATTTGGTAATTAGATACATCGACGTCAAATTGAGAAATTTATAAAAAATCTTAATAATTGAATAATTTGGCAATAAGTTGGGTAAGCTATAAGACTATTTAGAAATTAAATATATCGACATTAAGTTGGGCGGGTTTCGTAGAAGATTTTATAATTAGCTAAGTCGTCATCAAATTGGCCAATACAAACAAAAACACTTAAGAATTCAACGAGTCTTAGTTAATCCCGAAATTATTTATTATTGATAAAATAAAATATTATCGGACAAGCCGAACAAATTCAAGGTGAATATCTACATAGAACCCCCAAGGGGCAATGTATAGCAATATGATAATTAACAATTTGACTTATCATTGATCATAAATATGGAAATATTCTATGTTAATAAAGTCATTATTTTCTCATTAAAAGAGGTAGGTGCTAAATAAACGACATCTGCCGCAACTCAGTTCGCAGCGGATGATCGGGGGCTCAGATCAAGACAGCGAGCGCCCAAGAGAAAGCCACATTGAACTCAGGTAGCCAAAATCCTACTTGAGTTACATCTCATGGCTATAAATACCCGATAAAGATGAAAACGAACTCACACACACTACTCCACTACTATCTCTCAAAAACTCAAAGACAAAAACCAACAAAAGATATCTCAAAAGAAAAACAAAAACTTGAAACGAAATAGAACAAATAATTATGGAAAACCCTTTAAGAGAAACTCAGAAACTGAGTAGCCAGAAACGGAACTACCACTACGAAAACTTCACTGACTACAAATTTTTAAAAATTTCAAAGAAACCGATTGTCTATAGTAAGCTTACAATAGTATTTCTTAATAATGATAATCTTTTTCTGAATTAACTTATAATTTCAATAATCACAATCCAAAATATCTAATTCAATAAATATCCTGGAAGAAAGAGAAAAACACATCGATATGTTTTTTAACAAATACAATGCCAATTGAAAATAAATATGTGGTTAATATGTGGTAAATAAGTTCTCATGCTTATTATATATATAACTTAATATATATATATGTATTATTAGAATTTAACACTATTTAATAAAATTTAATACGATAAAATGAAAATAAAATTTATATTCTGTAAGTAACATTTTCATAGTACTTTATTTAGAATAAAAATTATTTTGACACGAGTTTCTTTATACTTTTTGTTTTAATATAGACCAAAGTTTTGGACAAAGGTGTTAAATTTTTTATTTACGTTTTTATTTTTAATTATAACAGGATAATTGCTTCAAACCAGGAAAATATGCATTTGAAGAAATATTTTGAAGCATTTTTCTCTTAATGTAAGCTTTAATTTTACATTCTATCCATTAATTTTATTATCACTATATCAATGCAAATAATAATTATTATCTCTTTATATGAATTAAAAAAAATATGTTATTGAAATCGAAATCTAGTTGAATCTATTGTTAAGTGAATTTTAATCAATGTAATTTTAGTGTATTTTACGCTTGTTAATTTCTTATCGCTTATATGGCACCCAAATAACGAATCATTTTCCTAAGTGAGATGCTCAAAATTGATATAAAATTTTCATCAGTTATTAAAGAGTCATATTATATCTATCATTATAATTATTACTTCGTTTTGATGTGAGGAAGGATGAAAGTATCGCATTATTCATTAAGTTAGTTCAACAATTGCTACAGTCAGGCCTGTTCAATATGAACGTGATTGGATAGGATTTTCGAGTGTTCATAATTCCGTGTACTGTGAACATGCGAAATGTATTGGTTATAAAATACTAAAATATGAATATGCTAAATTACTACGAGATTTATTTTACGACATAATTTCAATCTTTACTTTTATGAATTAATCAGTTAGTGATTATTAGAGCCCTATTGGTTTTTGATTCGTCATTTTCCTTCCATAGATGGTTAATATCTCCAGGTTTCGATACAGTAAGAAATACTGTTTAACCTGTAAGGTCTACAATACTGGCTTCCCCATGTATTCCCTTAGATTAAAAAAAGATTCTATTCATTTATTAGAAGCTTTAAAATAATCTATATCAAGCTTAGTTTCAACATATAAAGCCTCTTATATTTCTGCTTCCATACTCATTTCCTCAATTTTTTCTGTCGTTTCTTAATTAAAAGATTAATTAAACTTCTTTCTCGAATTCTATATTCAAAAGCTAAATAACCAATCCAACTGAAACATTGTACTTCTGTCTCTGGTTTTTATCCATTTCGTTTATCCTCTTTTCGCCAAGTTAAATTTTTCTTGGCAAATCCTTTCTTTTTCTATATTAGTCACATTTTTTGTTCATATTGTGGGGGTCTTACAATTGGCGGTTAAATTATTGGATAAAATGATGTGATTATTCAAAAATATCGATTTGGTTCATAATTAACAGCGTTCAATATTTGAGAAATACTTTTACATTTATATAATTTAAATCATATGAATTCAGTTGGTCACGGTACTTAAGAATTTATTTTGACTGATTCATGGTGTAGTTACATTCAACATGACATGACCGATCATGAGTTATTTCTTGCACGAGTGAATTCTTGCGAGGAGTTTTTTGTAGAAACATACGTGCCTTGAACATTGAAAATAACATTCAAATAAAACGAAGAAAATTACCAATAGAGCTGATGTTGTTCCAGCCACCTACAACAACTGCAGTTAGGGAAGGCAAGAAAGCCGCGTAAAATGCACGGATCGTTGCATTGCACCTCCCTGATTCTGGTGGAAACATAATACCCGATCTTGACTGTTAGCCGGAAATTATTTAGGTAAATATTTGTGATTGTTGAGGTCTCACTATTTGAAAACCCCAACTTACTGGTTCTTATATAATTAATTCAATAACAATAAGACTATTCAACAAAATTTTATTAATAAGTAAAATTCACCATTTGAACTATACAATTTATTTTCCAAGCTTTTCCAAAATTCACTGATCAATAATAGGTGCGTGTTATGTTCTTGTTAATATGTTGTTGCGTGTTGTGTATTATTTACTGCTTCTTTATGAAAATTATGTGAAACGTTCTGTTCTGTTTCGCTATTAAATTATTCTCAGGATTACCCTTTCAATAGTTAAGACAATAATTTTTGGCTATTAAACTGATTTTGCAAGCTCCTTATATATCAAAATGTTTTTTCTCTTTACACACTAATTAATTTTATTTACTTTATACTTGAGACTTTGCATATTAATTTATCGTCTTGAAATTTAAATTAATTTATTTCGTTCATATTTACTTTGAAATTATTTATAAAAATTGATTTCTTATTAAATACCCTTTATATATGTGTTTTTTATGTTTTACAATAAAATTTTCAATACAAAAATGACATTAAAATAAAAATTCACAATAAAAATACAATTTTGATAAAGATAAAATTCAATATAAATGAAAGTCATACAGATATAGATGAATAAAAGTAAAATTCAATAAAGTTCAAATTAAAATTATGAATGTTATAAATGAATGTCAATAGAATAGAGTTCGAATTAAGATTATGTACACACAGGAGATGTTGAAAGTTATTATTTTTATTTGGAGAATTGGATTATTTAACTGTTGGGAAATTGGATTGAGAGAGATAGAGAATTTTTATTTAATTACGTTCTTCGGCGAATACATTGACCCTATACTTGTTTGGCCCTTTTCTATAATATTTATCTAGGGTAAATGTAGGGTAAACGGGCCTACTCTCATCATCTAACGTGATAAAAAAAATCACCTAATAAAGTGGCTAAATTAGCCAGCTTAAACAACTACTAAATTTTTGTTTGTTTTTATATGGGTATATTGATATGAATATGGTGGGTTACTGATAGTTAATAAATTACGCTCTTATGCTGTTACCAGCGTAACCCAGAATACAACATTATTTTCCTCTTGGTACCCGTTGAGCAATCAACGTTGGTACTGTACCAAGGGGTTGAGTACTCGCAAAAAGTGAGCGCGTCAAGCACTGTAATTGTCGAGCACTCTATGGGTTCACGGACGCCGATAGAAGGCACATGTCCGATTTGTTTCGGTCCCTCATCGAGATTGTTTTCCCAAACGTCTTTCTACCAATCATCTTGTTTTAGACAACCGCAAAGTTCAATATCATGCTCATTAGACAACAAGAATCATTTATTTAATCACTAACAAGGTTTGTTTACCCAGGAGGGTCGCACTCTCGAACGTCTCTCAGGATCATGGATTGGCTTCAGTCTCTTTCAATTTCTCCTGCTCGGCCAGCCAGGCCCTTTTCAATTTCTCTCGGGTGTTCCGCCCTAGTCGTTTACGTTTCGGCTTGCTTGCCTGGGCTGGTGGGTAGATCTGGGCCAGCTCCACCGGAAGTGGGCGAATTTGCTCGCAGAGGGTGTCCTGGATGGACCTCTCGTTCAGTTTGCTCTCGAGCGAGCGCACTTGTATCTTCAGTGCTCGGATTTCGAGTTGGTCCTGTTCCGCCTGGGTCTGGAGTTGCGAGATGTGGGTTGTCCGTTTCTTCATCTCCGCCGGACTGAACCAAGTACCTTCGAGCTCCCGGCACTTGACCTTGAGTTTCTCGACCCTATTTCGAAAGTCTTCGGCTTGTTGCTGGGCCCGTTCGCGGTCCTTTCGTAGGTTTTCGAGCAACTGGTACACTGAATGGAAACAATAATAAAATTCCATCGCTCACTGTCATGTGCGTAAAGGTGATTCGCTTGGTGGTGTAAAATTTATAGCTGAAGGGTGAGTGAGGTCCCCCCGATCCTGGAGACACCCCATAAAATACAATCACAGAAAAAATTAATTTATTATATGAGGAAGACACATGACCAAATATAATGTTAATAATTTTAATAAAGTAAAATTCTACAAATTGTCGCATCAGCTACTAAAGAAGTCAACACAATTACAATAATATTATGTCAGATGGATCACATAGTTTGTTCCAGCCACCACTGTCGTCGGATTAGGCAGGGTTCTTCCGGGGCCTCTCCCGTTTCCTCGGAGGTGCCTCGGCCTCTTCTAACTCTTCCAGGGACACCCCTTCTCTTTCGGCTCTGATCTGTAGATCGATCTTCTTGAGCCGGGTCTGAGCGGCTTCCACATCCCAGGCCGCCTGATCTCGGGCCTCTTGCAACCGGCTATTATCCGGTTCCACCTTCACCCATGCCGGGGCATCGGGCCCTGGGCCATTCCGGATAACCCGATTGGTGCAGTCCAGGTCTCGACCCTGGCTCCACCTGTGAATATGACACCAAATGTACCGGGCCCGGAGCCGTGTTATCATCTGATTGTATGCTGCTTCGTCTGATCCACTTGATTGAGACATCCTATCAAATAAACCCAATTAACGGCAGTAATGCTCTCAATTCTCGGGTAGATTCAAAATCTCATCCGCTACAGCCCTCTTTTAACTAANCTTTTAACTAAGTGGCAGGAGGGTGAGTGGGTCACTTGCGGATTGTCCTATCGTAATAGCAGGGAAATTCGATTTCGAAATCTTTACAAAATTAGGCATACCAGGAGCTTAATTTAGACAGCAAATTTCTACTCCTACCTCAACAAAAGGAAATTTCGGGTATTGATCTGGTGGGTAATCTATAAATTTTGTCATAAAAATTCTCCATTACTTCTAAATCGTTATTACAAATATTCTACCAAAAATCAAAAAATTATAACTTCTAAAAACGTGACTTATCTGTTGGTATTAATCACCGAAAATTCAGCCTCTAATTTCTAATTTGAAATATTTTAATATAATCCTGTTTTATTTTCCATAATTTAAATTTAATTAAAATAATTTGTTCATCCGTAATAATTGTTGTCAACATTACGATTTGGTTTTTCAATTTTTAAATTAAATTTTCTGTTAAATTTTTAATGTATTAATTAAATACTGAATCAACCAGCCTCGTCGGTGCTGGGTGAGCTGTTGGAACCTTGGTTTCCCACCTCATCCTCACTTAGACTGGGTTGTCATATTCAGTGGAATCACCCTATTTAGGTACATTTTCAGATTGTTTGGCCCTTTCTTTTCGGATTATTTAATGATGCCAATATTATGATCTTTTAAATGCTTATACCTTGAATGATTGGGTATATAATTCTGATTTTATGAGGTAAGTTAAACTATTTTATTTAAAAAAATTGTCTATGTGACTAATTTATGGATTCAACGAATTAATGTAATCCTGATGATGACGGTGATTCAGGGGCTAAGTCTCAGTTCATAATTTAAATAGGTTTGAGTCAAGTACAAATTGCTAATCCCCCTTCCTATACCTTATAACTCTATAGGGCTATTTGTACTTTACCTCTCAACGATTTCAATCCATCTTTAGGGTATATATCCATATAACGTTTATATTTTACATCATTTACATATCCTAGCTATCATAGAAAATGGATGTCTAGCTAATTATAATCTATACTTTTGTGGTTGAAATTCGTATGCCTCATCCTCAGTTTATAATTTAGAATTAATCTATGGATAAATATACACACACACATACATATATACATATCTTATGCATACTGTTTATAAATTATATTTTCATCATCCCAATTTGATATATAATCATTATAGTTTATAGTTTTGTAGTTAGAATTAGCTTACCCTCACTTATAATTCGTCTCGTTATGACCAAAATACACATCTGATTTATATATCCTATTATAGTTTATATATAATTATTGATACTTTATATTTTTAAACTCAAAATACGTTTATAATTTATAATTTATATTATAATTTATATTTTATAATCCACTTATAGGTATAATCATTTCTAGTTTCTAATTTTAAGGTCATAATATATTTATAATTTACATCTTATTTTTATAATTGATGTTTTTATAACTAGGAATTATATATCCCCATTTAGACTTTATATTTTATAATCATAATCTATAATTTATATATTGAATTTATACTTTTACATTCAAATTTTAGATATAACCGTTAATGCTTTATAATTTCAAAGTCGTAACATACTTATAATTTTACATCCTGTATTTATAATTTAGATTTTTATAACTAGGAATCATACATCACTATTTATACTTTATATCTTTATAGTCATCATCCAATTATAATTTATATATTATGTTTATAATTTATATTTTGTAATTAGGATTTATATGTGTAACTATTTGTACTTGATATTTCTAACGTCATAATAGATTCATAATTTATTTTTTATGTTTAAGATTTATATTTTTATAGTCAAATTTTAAATATATATTTATACTTCCAAATTTTTACGTCAACATGCATTTATAATTTATAATTTGTATTTATAATTTATATTTCTATGATCCAATTTTGGATATAACTATTTATTTTGTAAAGTCAGAATGCAGTTATAATTTATATATTGTAGTTATAATTTATGTTTTTATGATCCAATTTGAGACATAACTATTTTTACGTTATATTTTGAAGTCAAAATACATTTGCAATTTACATTTTATATTTGTAATTTATATTTTTACAATCAAATTTTAGGTATAGCTCTTTATACTTTATATTTTTAGGGTCGATAAGATATTCATAATATATATTTTATATTTATAAGTTATATTTTATAATCAAATTTTAGATTTACTATTTATACTTTATAGTTATAACGTCAAAATACATTTACCATTTATATTTCACATTTGCAATTTAGATTTGTATACTCCAATTTTTACTGGAACTATTTATACTTGATACTCTTGAAATCAAAATTCATTTATATGATGTCGGTAATTTATACTTTTATGATCAGGACTTAGATATAATTATTTATCCTTTATATTCCTAAGACCAAATACTTTTATCATTTACGGTTTATAATTGGGGAAGGTTAAATTTAGGCTACTCATTTACAAGTTAGATTTACTAGTTACATACTTAGTTAGATGGCCTAGCCAAGCCAAGTTTTACCCATGCGCATGCCGATCATATTTAAGAATATCAGCTCAATTACTTTAATCACGAAGAAAGTTTTATTTCACGTTGTTACAGAAATCCAATTTCGGCCAATGCATAAGTATGACTGAGCTTTTTTAATGATATACAACTGGCTACATTGCTGAATGGTAAGATAATGTTTAGTTTAGGTCTGAGCTCTACTCAATTATGATCTTAGTGTAAAACTATTGTATAAGATTTTTAATGTTGAGTTTAAATATGTTTGCATTTACTCGGGAAGAATGCTTGCTTACACGGCCCCACTGTGACCGCTACGACAAGCCTTATTGTAGTGTTGTGTCGAAACATCACTGTCGACCGATAAATAAAATATATGGAGCCATAGCGGAGGGGTTTTATCGACACAACTCCATGGTAGAACCATGAAGTGGCCGACCTCCGATGACCAAACAAAAAAGATATATAAGATATATTGCCTGTCTGCATGTAGAATCGTTATTTTATATTAAATGCAGGACTAAATAGAGACGCACTAAGACGCCGCTGATTAGTCAAAAAATAAAAACAAGTTAGGTCTTGAGAGGGTTAAAACCAATTAAAATCATTGACGTTAAAATAATTTGCATTAATGAATCAAAACATAAAAATATTATTATTAATGATGAAACAATGAATATCAAAAAGGAAAACTACTTACTGTTAGTTTTCTTGACAAAAATTTTGTTCACAAAATATTGGCATAAAAAAGTGATGATTGTGACTGAAACGTGTCAGTATATATACCTATTTTGTACACGTGTATGTATTGATGCATTAAAACAAACTCGAATTCTTTTTATTCCAGAATTTTCTATTTCGTGATTTTGATATTTTTAATGGCAATTTTAGTGCTATAATTTTTTTTATTTTTATATTTTTATTTTTTAATTAATTTTCATTAATTTTACGTCCATGATGGATTTGGAACGGTTCCAGAACATTCTATTTTACTTTTAATTTAATTTTTATTTTAACTGATGTTTTTATGAATTTCTTTTTGAGATTTTTTTATTTTTAATACTAATTTATTTATTTTCCTTAACTTTTGTTGTTCTAGATGACTTTTGTGATGGTCATCGCCATTTTTATAGAATGTTCTGGGTTTTTCTGGAATGTTTTACTGTTTTTATCGTCTTTTAAGTTATTCGAGTTTGCTTTTGGTAATTCTATGTTTATTTGGTTATTTTTGAGTTAGTTTTTGTATAACTTCTTGCTTTTGTATAATTTTATTTAATTTGTGTGTTTATTATTTTTGTTGTTTTCTCCTTTAATTACCATTGTTTATTTGGTGTAGGTTTTAATATTTAACTATACTTGGTGCTTTTTTAGTTGCTGTGTACCTACACGTTTCAGTCACAATTAGTATTTTGGGTCTAGAAATCAGTTCTAGCCCAACAATATGGTGCACCGTCAAAAGGGCCCGGGACAAAACGACCCCTGACATAAAGGCCTTCGACAAAAGGGCCCTTGGCAAAACGGCCTACGACAAAAGTGCCTCTGATATAAGGGGGCTTGGCAAAAAAACGACCCCTGTCAAAAGGGTCCAAGTCAATTTGCCCTTGATCTCAACAATTTGACCTTGACCTATATATTTGACTGTTGGGTCATCTTGGGGTGTGTCAGGTAGGAATTGCCAGGGGTGTCAATAGATACTGAAGTGACTCCTTCCTACATGTGGTGGGTTACTGATGGTTGATTAATTACGCTTTTATGCTGTTAGCAGCGTAGCCCAACACACAACATTGTTTTCCTCTTGGTACCCGTTGAGCAATCAACTTTGGTACTGTACCAAGGGGTTGAGTACTCGCAAAAAGTGAGCGCGTCAAGAGCACTGTAATTGTCGAGCACTCTATGGGTTCACGGACGCCGATAGAAGGCACGTGTCCGATTTATTTCGGTCCCTCATCGAGATTGTTTTCCCAAATACTCTCACATCCTTCCTAGGGTTCTCAACAATCGCCAAAATAATACAGCATACACTTCATAACTATTTATTGATCCATCACAATTTCACAACTTATACTTTATCTAAGAGGGTTTATATACTCAGTTTCACCTCAGGGTCACGGGACTGCTCCAGACTCTCTCAGCTTCTCCTGTTCGGCCAGCCAGGCCCTTTTCAATTTGTCTCGGGCGTTCCGCCCCAGCCGTTTACGTTTCGGCTTGTTCGTCTGGGCCGGTGGGGATATCTTGGCCAGTTCTACAGCTAACGGGCGAATCTGTGTTTGGAGGGTGCTCTGGATGAACCCTTCATTCAGCTTGGCTTCGAGCGAGCGCACCTGCAATTTCAACGCTCGAATTTCGAGTTGATCCCGCTCCGCCTGGGTCTGGAGCTGCAGAATGTGTGCCGTGCGTTTCGTCATCTCGGCCGGGCAGAACCAAGTACCTTGGAGTTCCCGGTACTTCATCTTGAGTTTTTCGACCCGGCCTCGGAGGTCCTCAGCTTGTTGTTGGGCCTGTTCGCGGTCCTTGCGTAGACTCTCGAATAGTTTGTACACTAAAAGGGAACAATATTAAAATACCGTGGTTCACTCTCATGTACCTAAAGGCGAATCGTTTAATTCCTAAGGTTATTAAATGGGTGAAGGAAAGGGTCATCTCAATCACAAAGATAGGTCATAATCTGTAAAGTCTACTTAATATCAACAAAACAAAATAATTTATTACACGCTACGAACAAAAATATCACTACATCAAGTCGGTCAAGTATTTCCGTCCATATCACAATTTCTGATAATTTAGGCCGGGTTCTTACGGGGTCTTCCTCGTTTTCGTGGAGACGCCTCTGCTTCCTCTAACTCCTCTAGAGTTACGCCCTCTTTTTCAGCTCTGACCTGGAGCTCTATCTTCCTCAGCCGCATCTGGGCCGCCTCCAGTTCGATTAATGCCCGATCGCGGGCCTCCCGCAACAAGTCATTGGTGGCCTCCTTCACCCACGCCGGGGCATCGGGCTCTGGGCCATTCCGGATAACCCGATTGGTGCAGTCCAGGTCCCGTCCCTGGCTCCACCTGTGAATATGGTACCAAATGTACCTGGTCCGGAGCCGTGTTATCATCTGATTGTAAGCTTCATCACTGTTAGAGTCGTCAGAGTGAGACATTCCTGCAATACAAATTCAAATCAGGGCGTGTTAGACCGACTAAGGTGGGTCATTTTTGTATTAGGCCCAAAAATTTTCACTGTTTCTCGAAACCTACTAGTTCATCCTGATGTCGATCAAGCACAGAGATTCTAAACACCCGGACACCGTACGAATTAGGTCGCCTGGCGACTTCCATATAAAATTCTATTTTATTCCGTTTCATTCTGTCATTTTCAAGTAACTAATGGTTCCCAATTTAATCTATGCTCCACCAATTAAAATGTATTCTACACTCTAATAAGAAAATTTACTCTATTGCAATATTCCCTTTTACCTTGTTTAGATTTGGAATTTCCTTAAACCCCAAAACAAAATTTATTAATTATGGGAATTCATTAAATATCCACCTGTGTTTATCTAAGGCAACAGAATTACAAGTAAATATATTTATTTCAAATCTATTTATCGGATATATTAAAATTATCATATTTGGTTTTATTCGATTTGTTGGCCGTGTAAATTAGGCTTACAGTCGCAGGCAAGTTGTTGTAATCCAACATGGATTCTATCCTTACCCGTCTGGCAAGTCTGGTTCTACCGGAATATTCAGCCCTTCTTTCTTTTTTTGACTCTTCGTATCGATTGGCAACCTATGGTCATTATGAGGTAATTTTTTTTTTGTTACAATATTTTCTATGATCTTCAGGATTTCACTAAATCTCCTCTCAAATTGTAAACAAGCTGCTAACTCGGTTTCGAGAAATGGATATGACGATGAATTGTTGATGCTACTTTTGGGACAATATAAATGACATCATAGCAATAACAGAATTGATTGAAGGATCAAAACGGAGTGACATTATGAAATATTTGATTGAGTTTATTATTAAATATATCATGCCTTTCTTTGGATCATTATCATTGCTAAAATGTTCAGATTTCGGATTTAGAGTTATGATTGATTGAGGTATATATTATATTGATGTATGTAGAGGTGATATAGATAGCAGGGTGAGGGGTATTACTAACTTTGGATTGATTGCGTGTTTTATAAATTTGGGAAAACTAAACTAACAACTTGGCATTAATGACCTTGATGTAGACTCCGATTTTAGTATATCGAGGAAAATTTTTAAAATTTTACGAAATCATTGTATATCAGATTTATATTGAAACTCTAATGTTGAGGTGGTATGAAAAGAAAAGTCTAAACTAAAGTTACCAGTAGAATATCGGTAATTTAGGTGAACCATCGTTAACGCTATCTCTTGTCCTTATATGATTTGAGGGGTCATACACACCTATATATATATATATATATATATATATATATATATATATATATATATATATATATATATATATATATATATATATATATATATATATATATATATATATATATATATATACATACACACACACATCCGTACATATTTATATAATTAATTTAAATTATTAATAGTGTCGTCGTTTTCTGGGGGGGGCTGTTACTAAAAATAGATTTTAACTTTTTGATGATTTTATTGGTAGAGAGGGCCATTGAAGCTAAATTTAGGCTAGGGGAATCCCAAAATCGATAATTTAGTTTATAATTTTTATTTTCATGAAATGCAGATAATTATTTTAATAAGAGAGATAATGCTAGTGGTAACAATAATAATAATAATAATAGTAATAATAATAATAATAATAATAATGGTAATAATAATAATGACAAGAATAATAATAATAATGACAAGAATAATAATAATAATAATAATAATAGTAATAATAATAATAATAATAATAATAATAATAATAATAATAATAATAATAATAATAATAATGACATTAATAATAATAATATTAATAACGATAATAATAATGATAAACGTAAATTTATATATTTATAAGATTACCATTTATGGGGCATGGGTCATTTACGAAAGCTTATGAATTTGTATTTTTAAATGAAATATAATGTAACTGTCTATGACTATGATACAATTCCGTATCCCTACGTAATAGTTAATGACTACCTGATTTGAGGGGTCGATTAAATAAAAATTACAAGTTGTATCTTTAAAGGTAATATAAGTTGATTACATCTGAAAACAAGTTAAATTAGTACCTTTTGGCTATCATCAATGACTATATGATCGGAGGGGGGGCCATTTATAAAAATTTACAATCTACATTTTTAAATATAATATAAGTTGAATATATATTCTGATAAGCCAATTTAATATATTTGGGTAGTGGTTAATGACTATATGAAGTTGAGGGGGGTCATTCCTGAAAATTACAATTTACATTTTTAAATATAAAATAAGTTAAATATATATTCTGATAAGCCAATTTAGCATATTTAGGTGGTAATTGATGACGATATGGTTTATTGGGGGTCTTTGATGACAAATTTTTCAACTATAATTTTGAAGGTAACATAAATTAAGGATATATGTTAAATAGTCCGGATTATTGTATTAATTGGTGGTCGATGGTTATATGAATTAAAAGGGGGTCATAAAATTTAGAAATTATGCTTTCAAAGGAACTACAATTTAACCCTATATAAATGCGATATAGTCTAATATGCTCAAGCAATCATTAACGGTTTAAGTTATAATTTACAATGTAGGTAATTTATACTCCACCATTTATACTTGAAGAAGGCTTTTAATTTATACTTGATATATAGATTAAAGTTACGATTTGTCATTTATAAAATCATTGTAAATTTTCATAAGTACTCGCGTTCCTAATCCACATTTGAGGGACAAATTGGGTCATACGTAGTACTATTAATTCCGAAGTTATAATTGGCAATTTGATACATTATAATTTAAGCAGAAGGAGGATATACGGTTCCGGTTCTTGGTCGTAATATAAATTTATCCTTAATGATTTATATAGCTTAGGTTTCTGGCTGTAGAAGAAATTTCTAAATAAATTCCTTTCATGATTGGAGATATTAGGTATTTATACATAATATAGAATTAAGTTTGACTCATTTTTCAATGCTAGCTTTCATTTTGTGGCCGATAATAATTTATTGATATCGATTTACAGTTGATAGAACGATTTTTAATGCCAAATTGACAACATTTGATGATTGATAATGTAAGAGGTTAATTTTTCTACACCCAGACTTTACATTTCAAGATTGACTTGGGCTTTAGCGATCTATATTTTAACCACGAGGTAAAGTTATATGACGGTTATTGAGGATTTTATAATTAATTAGACTTATTCCGCATGTCGAACTTCTTTATGACATTATTACGATTAGTTCCGAGAAAATCATTATGCTGTTACTAAAATTTCATCTACAAATGACGTTCGACAAGCGTATAAGTAAAGTTGGTTTTAACTGACTACATTACTCGAATTGTGATTGTTGTGTTTAATTTAGGTCTGAGATCTACTCGATTAGAATTCTAGTGTGACTTAGTGTACAGAATTTTTAGTGGTGATTTTAATTGTGTAATGCATTCATAGTCGGGAAGAATGCTTGCTTACACGGCCCCACTGTGACCGCTACGACAAGCCCTACTGTAGTGTTGTGTCGAAACATCACTGTCGACGGATAAATAAATATATGGAGCCATAGCGGAGGGGTTTTATCGACACAACTCCATGGTAGAACCATGAAGTGGCCGACCTCCGATGACCGAACAAAAAAAAATATATAAAGGATATTGCATGTCTGCAGGTGAAATGATTATTTGAGGTGAATTTTATAAATGATCGAATGTAGGACTGATCAGAGACGCAGATGTATCAATACGCCGCCGATCATTCTTACATTAGGTAAAAATAATAAGAAGGGTTTGATCTAGACATAATTAATATTATCAATAACAATCAAAGTTAAGTCAAATTATAATCAATAATATCATAACTTCAAAAATTCAAATAACAATACTCACTATCAATGTGATCTTCAAGTTTTTCGCAACAAAATTTTGGCATAAAAAAGTGATGATTGTGACTAGAATGCGTCGGTATATATACCTATTTTGTACACGTGTATGTATTGATGCATTAAAACAAACTCGAATTCTTTTTATTCCAGAATTTTCTATTTCGTGATTTTGATATTTTTAATGGCAATTTTAGTGCTATAATTTTTGTTTTTATTTTTAAATTTTTATCTTCTAATTATTTTTCATTAATTTTACGTCCATGATGGATTTGGAACGGTTCCAGAACATTCTATTTTATTTTTAATACAATTTTCATTTTAACTGCTGTTTTTATGAATTTCTTTTTGAGATTTTTTTATTTTTAATACTAATTTATTTATTTTCCTTAACTTTTGTTGTTCTAGATGACTTTTGTGATGGTCATCGCCATTTTTATAGAATGTTCTGGGTTTTTCTGGAATGTTTTACTGTTTTTATCGTCTTTTAAGTTATTCGAGTTTGCTTTTGGTAATTCTATGTTTATTTGGTTATTTTTGAGTTAGTTTTTGTATAACTTCTTGCTTTTGTATAATTTTATTTAATTTGTGTGTTTATTATTTTTGTTGTTTTCTCCTTTAATTACCATTGTTTATTTGGTGTAGTTTTTAATATTTAACTATACTTTTTGCTTTTTGCATGCTGTGTACTTACACATCTCAGTCACAATTAGAAATTTGGGTCTAGAAGTCAGTTCTAGCCCAACACATGACTACATGGTTGTTGTACTTTATACCATACGTATACACATGGCAATGTCCATGTTGGTACTGTATACGATTGTTGAAAATCCATGAGCAGGTGAGCTCTATTACTAAAAATACTCATGGTTTTTTCATCTTCGGGCCCTAGACTGCCGATAGAAGGACTTACGTCGTTTTGTGTCAAAATAGATTCATTATTAGCTTCAAATATTGTTAATGAGAGTTGAGATCTTTAAGTTTACCGACTATTCACAAATTTCAAGAGCATCTATTCAATATACAACAAAGAACACAAAGACATTATGTAGACCAGTTGAAATTACAATACATAGATCACCACGACCACCATAACGATAAGTCAATCGAAAACAATACATGCGGACTACACTATGCCAGTTCAGATTCATCATACGATCAGGTATTCTGAGGTTCTACGCGACGAAGTAGTCGAGGCCGACGATTTCCAAAAATCTGCACTCTCGGGTTCCTTCAGCAGTTCAGATAATTCGATCTCGGTGTGATCCACATCCATTCATGGTGCTCCCGAGGCCGTGACGACAGTATAGACGGCATTTCGAGACGACTCCAAAGCTGACACGAGGTCAACCGCCGTCTCCTTCCATTACTATGTTATATTAAGGATTGAAAATTTCATTTTAAAGGCTCTAAAACCATATGTTTAATTGGAACGACCAATCTATTGAATTATATAATTTAAAAATAGATATAAAATGTCATCTCATATATGAAACATTAATCTTACCAGAGGCCCATTTGGCCGACGATTGGACTGATTCTAGCAACCCAACACGAGAGGGAATAAGGTGGGAACACACGGGGAGTTCCAGCGGCTTATCCGACACCGACTGAGCTGATTTATTCAGTATCGAGTCATGTTTTTTCAAAATATTATTTCAAATTCCCCAAAGAATTATAGGAAAATTCATAAAATAGTTGCATTTAACTGAATATATTATCCCAATAAAACAAATTATTGTATATTATTTTAATCAACCACTTACGTTATAAGAGTTTAAACATTAATTACAATTTATCATTTAATTTAACCCACAAGTAAGTCTCGAGTTAAGAAAAATTTAATTTATCTTTTAATTTGTGATTTATTTTATCTAAATATTAATTAAACTAGAGCAGGGTTTTCCAAACTTTTTCTGCAATGGAAATAAATTTTGACGGAACACTTGACTTATTTTTTAGGTTGGTTAATTCCTAATAGAAAAAATTAAAAAAAATGTTAAACACATTATTTATTTAATATATAAACAATATATATAATATAAACAAAAAAATGGAGTAAATTAAGCACCTAATGACTTTGATAATTTTGAGTCCGTGAATTGCATATCTTCTTGATATCAGACACAATATTGGTAAGTTGGATTATTAAGGTGGATATCTGGTGTGGCGTCTGATTGCTTTTTATCTGTGGTCTATAAGATATTTGTATCGATTTTAGCGAAGATGCCTTACATTATGAATGAAAGAAAACGATATACTCTATATCGAGCAAAAAGAGGAGTTCTATGAAACACAATTCTATACTTTCTTCTTGTCTGGAGCACTATACACTTATTACTATTGGTTTTCTTGACATTAAAGATACTTTTGGTAGTGTACCCCATGATTAATTGTGGAATATTTTTCGACATATTCCTGTTGGTGAAAAATTCACAAACACTCTGTAACTGTTATACACCAATACTGGCTGCTTTTACACTTGTGGTCCGATTATTACTCCGAAAATTTCTATAAAGCATAGTGTCAAACAAGTATGTTCCATTTCAATGATTTTTTTTGCAATTGTTATCGCTCCTGTTCTTCAAGCTATTAATCTGTCTAATTTCGAACCTTTTTAAAGTGGGAAATTTCCAATCCAAATTCTCCAATATGTTGATATTCGCTCTTATTGCTAATAATACCCATGATTTGCAAAATATTATAAACGTTGCTTTCGATAAAGCTTGTGAAATTTTTTTGAGTATCGACTTGAAAATGTGATTATATTCAGTTACCAAATATTGACACTTGGTGAGGTATTAATTGACTATATTAAATTAAAGAAATTATTAACAAAAGAATTTTACCAATATCTTGCAGTACCAATCGGTGAAGAGCCTGACCAAAGTTCTTAGATATTAGATAGTCAATGATGCGAAAAATAAGCCGATTTTGATTTGTTTGGCTGGCAAAATCTGAAAGCATACAAAATCTTCCTTCACTCGTTTAGTTTTCCCTCTTAGAACTCGAGAAATTAAGATTAGTGCTCTTTAAGCAAACATCAGTAATATCACTAAAAATGTCCCAGCCACTTGAGTTAGCCTGATCAATCTGAAATTTGTTATATTTATAACTCCATTGAAAATGGTAGTGCATCATGTACTAATCTTGATGAATATCATACACAAACGATAACTCATTTATTCATACTCTTTACATCAAATTGTTAATATACTAAAATAATTAATGTTGACTCATTAAAATTTTCCACATGTCTAGGCTTGGAACTAACCAACCATCACTTCACTTAATTTAGGAAAACTCGCTTTTACCGACCACGTGCTTTATTCAGTTCTTTGAAGAAATACCTGTTCTTTGTTTTATAACAATTTTATGCGATACAATGATTTTGAATCACTTAGACCGGCGTTCCATTTCTAAAATTTTTCATTTAGTCCTCTATGATTCTTATTTTACAAAATGGAAAAACAGTAATATAAATGGTTCACCAACATTTAGTTTATTTCCTAACATCAATAAGCGACATTTAAAGGAGAATTAGTAGAAGGAACTTGGAGATTTATTCATCGTGCAAGAACAAACACTATTATTTATTATTTATTCTGTATATTGAAATTGAAGTAAGTTAGCATATTTTTTATTTAAATTTTAAAATACAAAACAACTCCATTTGGTGCAGGACAACCCATGGAAGACCACCACACTAATCTTGCAAAACCATGCAGGAAAACCTGTAGATAGAATTTGCAGACGCTGTCACTGTGAGGATGAGTTTTTTATGCATGTTCTACAAGTGTTAAGTTTATCAAAATCTTGATCTTAAACACCACAACGACTGTCTTCAACATATTACTCATCATTTGAAGAAATCTTCACTCATTGTTGTAGATCACACTTATTTTCAAAAATTTAAATTTCTGACAAAAATTTCTAGATAATTCAACTGATTAATGATGATAATATAATAATTTGAAATAAATTAATTATATAACTAGGTCATTACGATCTCGATGTTTGATGACTGATACGGGAATGTTTGTGTGTGATCAAGTGAATTATGTGATGTATGAAATAAAAAAAAATTACAAATTTTCAAAAATCGGAAAAAAGTAAAAATCAATATTTAGAATATCTTTAATATATATTGAATAACAATGTCTTCGTTAGTCATGGCGACCAAGTCAAGACTTCGGAGTTATATTAAGTTTCTTAATCAATTAGCTCCAGATAGTGATTCGAAAATGTTTATTTTGGTATTGAAAATTTTTTTTGAAATCATTCAACGGCAATAAGTTTGACCAGGGAGTGGAGTTCATATAGAAATATGAAAAAGTTATAAAAAGAGATCACGAAAGACTTTCGAACCAAAGAAAAATTTAGCTTTGAAATTATACACACCTTGAAGATATAAAAAAAGGAAATGATTCATGTATATGAATTTTTCAATAAATTCCTAAAGCTTTTCGACAATGTTATTCGATATAATTTAACAAAACCATCATTAATATGACTTTTATTGCAAAATGTAATCAAAGATATGGAAACAAAAAAAGAACTGAAATTCAGACAAGTGATGTGTCGCAGGTAATCCACATTTTACTCGTTCGTGTTTCCGGCGCAACCCAAGATACAATCACTTGTTTAACCATCTGAAACACGTTGATGTAGCACTTGCTCACGCTTCAGGAGTAACATGGGGTCGATCGTTTCTTCCACCCTGGTTCTGGGTTCGGCCTGCTCATCTGAACATTATGTACGTTCCTTGGTTCCAGACTCGGACTCGGGTGGCTGTCCAGTTCTGGACCTTCACCTAGATGTACCGCTTTTCTTCCTGAATCTCTTTACGCCCTAAAATATATTAACATGTCAATTCCATTTGGGCTCTCGTGGTCGATCATTTCCCTGTCGCACTTTTTTCACGGGAGTTCCGTGGCGAGTGTAATCCATTTATCATCAACAAAAAACCTGATTTCTTATCAATCTCGGAATATGAGAACTTGATTTAAATAAAATCCGACAAACAATTAAAATACATTTTCAATACTGTCCACCTGGCAACATTTTGGGGAAATCTAATTTTGGAAGATAAAGTTTTGGCTGGACCTGTAATACTGGTGTTTTTTGATTTTCTACTAAGTATTTGTGCGAAACCGGATTTTCTTATTGTACTTCTACGAAAACGAAAAATCATAATAGATTGAATTGCTCAGCAGATATGCGCATCCAATTATCAACAATAAAACCAGATATAACAAGGATTTGCAAGGTAAAAAGCAACAACACTGTTCACTGTTCACATTAATAACATTCATAAGTTTAAATTTTTTTTATATTATTAATCAACAATCGAATGAATTTATTTTATTTTTTGTATGATTATTTTTTTTTAATAAATACTATAGCTCAATATTCCCTATATTAAAATTCTAAGACTTTTGTAAATAGGGTTCCGTCAAAAATTTGAAATCAAAAAGGGTGCCGCGATGAAAAAACTTTGGGAAACGCTGGCCTAGATAACATAGAAGTGAAATTCAGTGACAGTGAAATAATAAAGAAAAATCAATTAAAATATAAAAATTCACTAAAAATAAAAATCAAAGGTTATTACTAACTTATTAGTACAAATTGCTGGGGCACTACTCGGTTGACTCCAACTATTTTAACTTTTCATCTAAGAGATGATTGTCCATTCCGCATATGTTAGCCATTACTTCGTCAACTCCGAGCAGAACCCTGCACAACCTATACTCCAACATAGTACCAGTGAATTGCTTCACGTTGGAAATGTACTATGTCGGCGAGATTCCAGTAAGCAGGTGAGCCCCTACCTTAGGACTACTCCTTACTGAGGCCTCGACTTCCTTCTCTTGACTGCCGATAGAAGGACTTACGTCTATTCATATTATCAAACCTCTCACTACCTTTGGATTAGATGCAAATTGGTTAATGCTCATCGAACCTTGAAAGCTTTCACCTATATCCACAAAATCTATACCGAACTCCTCACAAAAGAAAACATATAAGAACGTAAAATTGATTTATTTCAATATCATGACACAAAACACAGAAAATTTACACACCCCGATATACCTTGATGAGAAGGATAAAGGAAGAAACCATTGACAATTTAGTCCGAAAGTTTGCTAACGATAAGAGCACTCCACAGCGGGGTTCTCATTTTTCCCACTCTGTGTCGGCTAATAGCTCGTCTAAATTGAAAAATTCGGAGGCATTTTCCTCGCATTTTACGCCAGCGGCGGAGATGATTCGCCCTGGGATCCCTGTTGTCAGATCGATCACTGCAGGAGGATTGTTGACGTTAACCGGGTTGCCCGTCGATTGTTTGTTCTGTTTGGCGGTCGCTCGTTCCCGCTGTTTTTAATTGCGTTCGGCACTCGATAATTGCCGTCGCTTAGGTTTTGATGCCATCTGACTATTCGGGGGCGCCGCAGATGTAGATGCAATAGTGGGTGGCGCCTTACTGGTTCCGGTGAAGATGATGTCCGGGTGCTTAGGTGAGAGGTCGGTCTCTACACACTCTCGACAGGACTTCTTGAAGGAAGACGATGACTTGGAAGAGGTATCATGATGTACGGGGAAAATGTTGCCCGCTTCATGGATGTGGATGCTGACGATTTTTCGAGTAGTCGCCGCCTGCAAGTATACTTTGTGAAGAGCTTCCGATTGCTCTTTTATTAGGCTCCGTTGGGAACGGCTCTCAGAGATTAGAGCGTCACGACAATGTTCACTGCGGTACAGCTTCTTCTGTACCTCTTTCATTTGCACTGGGCTGAACCATGTGCCTTCCAGTTCGTCGATTTTTCTTTTGTATCGACCGATCTGGGTCTGCAAATCCTTGATAATAGAATTTTTGTCAAAACAGGAGAAGCAAGGGCGTAGTACAGGTTTGGTATTCGGTAGCATGTCGGATAACTGTAAAGAAGAAACTATGATAACCAGAATATACAGTAAACCCTCCAACTGCGCGGTAGATACGTTCCACAAAAACAACGCGCAAACCGAAACCGCGCACTGTGAACCCGATTTTATATGTAATTATGGGGTTAGGTTCCAGATACAAAAATATACTCGCTTCGAATTTAATTTCGCCTAAATTAGATGACCCAGGTTCTTCCTTTTGTAACCGATTAAATACTAGTAACGCTTTAGTTCGAATAACAGCAGCACTAAGTGGCATTCTCTTTTGATTTTGATCTTCAATCCAAAAGCTTAACACTTTTTCTGTTTTCTCTATTATTGGATTTCGTGGTTTTTTTAATGTTTTTGCAGCTAGCGATGTAGAACAAACTACTGAACTTTTAATTTTTTCGGCATTCAATTTAATCCTCCTTATGCTGGATTCGTTCATATTGTGTCTCTTAGCTAAAACAGACATTTTTTCACCATTTTCTAATTGCTTCACAATTTCAAGTTTTGCCTCTAACGTCAATATTTTTCTTTTGGCAGCTTTTTCCATTATTATATATAAGGTGTAGAAATTATTAAAAACCTATTAAATCAAAATGAGTATTAAATCAAAAATCAAAAATTTTATTTATACTTACTTTATAACACTCTTTAATTGATGTAATAATTTTTTATTACGGTTATATCTAATGCACACGAATAAGATTTTTTTGAATTTAATACTAATATATTTTTAATTAAATAAACACTTGTATAAATATCTATTAATTAAAACTATGTAATTTTACATCCTAATCCTAACCACATCACTAGAAAAATGAAACTGCCTTTATTATTTTTATATAAAAAATACAGTGCATCGAAATACGATGAATCACTATTTTCACTACCATATGTATTCGTAGTTTTACGGGATTCACCATAAAAAAATTAAATTGACATGATTTTTCTTGTTAAAATAGACAAAAACAAAAAAAAACCGCGCAGCTACGAAATTTTTAGCGCGCAGATCGAAGTTTTGGTATTAAAGGTTTGGCCGCGCAATTGCGAAACCGCGC